>JBBPUP010000123.1:10294-27522 GCA_038094735.1 Exsudoporus floridanus
ACAACAGCTCGACATACCCTTCGAACTCGAGCTCACTTCCCCTGCCCCACGGCAAAATATTGAAATCACTCTCCAAGCACGACCCAAGAAGGACGACACCAAGTAAGTACACCCACTACTTCTTTTGCTTCTGGGCTCGTGCAATCCGGCACGCACGTGAACAGGAAGAAGGCGGCCGCTGCTCAATATGCCCAGCGCGTTCTCCGAACGACCTGTCACAAGATCCATACCGTCGCTCTCCTCGCCAACGCTCGCACACGAAACAAGTGGCTAAATGACCCCTTGCTCCATGTGAGCATCCTCCTATTCCACCATTCCATACTCCTCCCTCATCACGGCTGACTCATCACATCAGGCTCGACTCCTTTCCGTCACTCCACTCGCCCTGCAGAATAGATTCGCAATGATACACAAGTCGCGTGTCCCAGACCAAAACAAGCGTGGTCGCCTATTCGAAGCCGCCGTCGATCGTCTTGTCACTTGGTGGTGTGAGACTTTCTTCTTCGTCACGCCCACCGGGCACATCAGGAGCAGGACGTTTGAGGAAGTCGAGGACGAGATCGCTCTGGTCAGCGAACCCGATGGGTCGGAGCCCGACAACCGCGGTTCTGAACGCATCCGGAGCGTCGAATCTCTTATGAAACATGTGTTGATGCAGCGTGGGTCTAGAGACACCAGCGCGCAACTCTTCACTGCCCTGTGTCGGGCACTCGATATCCCCGCGAGGCTTGTCGTCAGCTTACAGGGCGTTCCTTGGAAGTCGAAAGCTGGCAAGCCAGCTCCAAAAATGGAAGGCTCCAAAGGCAAGGGCAAGGCACCACAGAAACTCGCTGATGATAACGAAGACCTTGTGACCGACTCTCAAGGTGAGACGGGAAACATTGGCCCGTCTCCTTTTAAAAACAAAGGTATATTTGAACCGGAGTACATTTACCGAACGGTTTCTTGAAAGAATGTACCCTCAGTATGACTCACATTTTAATCTACAGGAAAAGGCAAGGAGATAGCAAACCCAGTCGTTAAACTTCGCAAACGAAAAAGTCAATCTACTAGCCGGAATGGATCACCTGCTATGCGGCCAGGATCACCAAGTATGTGGGACGTACTGCCGCTTCACGTTCTGCTAAGCGATTATGTCAATTGTGTCCACAGAATCGCCGGATCCGACGACCACACCACCTGTCTTTTGGACGGAGGTGTTTTCCCGTGCAGACTCGCGCTGGCTGTCCGTGGATCCCATCCGCGGTATTGTCAACAAGCGACACGCTTTCGATCCGAGCGGAGCAAGCAAAACTACCGTCAAGCAAGATAACCGAATGCTGTATGTCATCGGTATTGAAGAGGATGGTTTCGGTCGCGATATCACGGCACGGTATGCCCGCGAATATACAGCCAAGGTATCCAAAGTACAGGCTGTCGGTGGAGGTCCCGCCGGTGGCCGTAAAGAATGGTGGGACAGAGTTGTGCAATCCATCACGAGACCCTATCGCCTCGTATGTATAACCCAAGCTCCGGTGGTGGAACGGAGATGAATGCATTCTGATCGTATCTTCTTTTTGTTCACAGCAAAGGGACGACCTCGAGGATGATGAATTACACACGCATCAATTGACCGAAGGCATGCCGACCACGATCGCGGGCTTCAAGAATCATCCCTTGTGCGTGTTCGCCTTCCCTTTTCTTTCTTTACGATTTTTTTTTCGTGGGGTACAATTGACTTATTCTCATCGTGCCGCGCTTTAGGTACGCCTTGGCTCGTCATCTCAGGCGCGATCAAGTCATTGATCCTCCCACGGAGCTTGGCAAGTTTAGAGGGGAGCCTGTATATCCACGTTCGTCCGTGATTTCCCTGAAGACTGCGGAGAATTGGATGCGGCAGGGACGCGTAGTACGTCATGGCTGTCAACCCATGAAAATGGTCAAACAACACGCGGTAACCGTCAGTCGACAACGAGAGATGGAGCTCGCGCTCGAACGGGCTAAAGCAGAAGGGCACGCCGGCGGTGATGAAGAGGTGATGCAAGGCTTGTATGCACTCTCACAAACGGAGTTGTATACGCCAGAACCTATCAAAGACGTGCGTTCGGGCTCCTCATTTTATTATTTTCCATTTCGCTCGATCTCTTCTGTCCTGAGGCTTGACGAAATAATTCTTTTCTTCGAGTAGGGGAAAATCCCAAAGAACGACTTCGGCAACATTGACTTGTACGTGCCGTCCATGTTGCCGCAAGGCGCGGTACATATCCCATGTACGTGAATTACTTGTTTGTTGACCGAGCTTGAGGGACATTGGTGTAGTTAAAGGGGCTGCGAAGACAGCCAAGAAACTCGGGTTTGACTATGCAGAGGCGGTGGTACGTGATACGCTTCTGATGGAACACGCGCACACGCATGGTTTAATTTTCGGATTGGTTCGGGCGTCGTGATTCCATTTATCGATATAGACGGGATTTGAATTTAGAAAACGAAGGGCGATGCCCGTCACCCAGGGTATCGTCGTCGCCGCCGAGAATGAGGACGTGATCGTGGAGGTATGTGTCACTATCGGGTTCGCATCACGTTCCCTGCTTGACGACCTATTCTACTATTGTTGTTCCCATTCGGATTGATGGACTTTTTTGGTGACGATCTAGGCGTGCCTAGAAGCAGAACAAGATGCGGAGGAAAGGGCCCGTGCAAAGCGGCTAGAACGTGCATGTAAGCGGTGGGCGCGACTCGTACACGGTCTTCGCATTCGAGAACGACTTCAAAAACAATACGCGTCCGGCGAGGCGGACGAGCGTAGTGGACCTCTTGACCAACGACAACCACAGCAACCTCCGCAGCGACGAGAACAGTGGCTCGACACGGACGAGAATGAGGTAGGCCGATTGGGGAGGTTATGTCGAA
Organism: Exsudoporus floridanus; assembly: GCA_038094735.1. NCBI lineage: Eukaryota > Fungi > Basidiomycota > Agaricomycetes > Boletales > Boletaceae > Exsudoporus > Exsudoporus floridanus. Next base: position 13,184 of record JBBPUP010000123.1, read on the forward strand.
CTGAGCTGGAGCTCATGGATTTTCTTTTGCCTTCCCGCCATTGCAGCAGCCGGGGGGATACCTCACCACTGCAGACGATGTCGTAGAGCCATTCCATCTCCCGCGCGACGTTCACCCCGCGCCGGTGGCATCGACGTCCACAGCCGGGTTGGGTGGGGACGACGATCGTGCTTATGCTCGACCTCGACTGGGCGAGGATGTCGTGGCAGCGTCGGTTTCTCGAGATCGGTTGCTTATCCCAAATGGGGATGAGGATGCCGATGGGGAAATGGAAGTCGAAGTTGAAGCCGAGACAGTGGATCTTCAGCCTCGGCTTCGTAAGGGCGCTCCAAAGACGATGCGTGAACTCGCCGAGTCGTATGCGCAGCAACAGGAAGAGAGAACGCCATTGCCACAAGGGGAACAAGGAGCGGATCTCGCGATGGCGGAACTCAAAGGAGAGGAAAAAGGGACGTTGGGGAGTGGGAGTGATGGACCGGGACGTCGACGGCCGGGAACGCACGCGAAATCGGGAACGAAACCGAGAACGGGAACGAGAACGACGCGTACGTCAAAGAAGAGGGCACGAAGACGGAGCGAGAGCGAGGGTGCTTCTGATGTCGATGGTGTGGAAGAGACGTACGGCACCCCTCCGAAGCGTCGTCAACGCGAGGCCCCTGCCCCTGTCTCCACTCCTGCATCGACGCCCAATGGCACGACGGGCCGCGTGCTTCGGCCACGACCCCAAAAGAGCGCAGCGCGGATTCGAGAAGAAAGTGCGACGGAAGAGGCGTATAGAAGAGCTGTTGCGGACTAGACCCTTGGATTCGTTCTACGTATATCTATATTAATGTACCATCCTTTAAAGATCTCCTTCGCTGGGTTTGTAGGTATCCTATAGAGTATGCGGTCACGAGAAGGCCATCTCACTGACTGGGCGGGGAAAAGGGTACGAGTCGTGCAAAGGTGAGGTAGGAGGTGTGTCCCCGTACGTCTGGGGACACTTTTGAGCAGTTGAGCTTCGGGAGGACTTGCACCTGACTCGGCCCCGCGATGCCGGCCCCCGCGGGCATCGTCCCGTCCTCCGGCGGCGGTGCGGGAGCCGTTGTCTCACGCCTCGACCCGTCCGCCTTCCTCTCGAGCTCGCCACTTCCCTCGAGCGCTGGCGCGGTCGACGCCATCTCCACCCTCGCTCTCTTGTCCGTCCCTCCGTCCATCCCTGCTCCCGTTCCCGTTCCCATATCCCTCTCCAGCCCCTCCTCCATCGCCGTCACCTCCTCGTCCTCCCGCTTCCGCTTCCCAGCGCCAGCAATCTGACGCTGCCGTTTCACCTCCCGATAGCGCTCCATCCGTTTCAGCTTGTCGACGACTTGGCTGAGCGGACGAGGTGGTGGGAGCTGTTGGACTTCGTACGGGCGAAGCAGCGTCTCGTACATGGTGATATCTTAATTCGAGGTGGAAAGCAAAAAAAGTTGTGCGAGTGTCAGCGACCAAGGGGGTGGAGTACGATCGTGAAGAGACGATGGCGTACCTGTGAAACCGGCCTCGTTGAGCGCGCTCACGGTGCGCAAGACTTGCTCCATGCACGGACTGAAGCAACACATCCGCGTGGGACAGTCTTTCTAGCGCAATCAACTCAGATCATCGTTTGGTGTGGGGTGAGGGGTACGTACCCGCAATGCTTTTTTCGCGTGCTCGATAGCATCCCATGGTGCGGGGAGGTCGAGGAAGACTGGGTGGAAAAGAAAAACGAAGAGAGGAACGTGTGTGAGCGATGGGATGGGTGGAGCAGCGAAACCTACCCGAATCGACGAGGTTCTCGACGGTAAAGCCGTCCTTGCATACGTTTCGGTGCGTCAGCGTGACGATGTCTTCCATCCCATGGCGGAGAAACTCTTCTCTGAAACGGCCAATGAGGAGGATACGAGATAGATAACGGTGAAGCGAGTGTGGGGAAGAGAGAAGACGGACCTCGCCTTATCAGCACGCGCTTCATGAAACTCGTAGGAATAGAGGTGACCGGAGGTGCCGATGGTTCTGGCGACGGAGTGCGAGAAGGACCCTGAGCCGGTACCTGAGGGACATGGAATGATTATGAGCAACGTGGTTGATGGCGGGCCGCGTGCATCCGAATCATGTTAATGAAAAGAAGGACGCAACCAAGTCCAGGGAAATGGAAGACGGGGAGTCGAGGGAGAATGATAGGAATATAGACTTGGTGCATGGGAATCTGGTTGGTGCAGGGACGCCGGTGGAGATGCGGCGAGGTGTGGTGGAGTGAAAGGCAAAGGCCCACCTGCTTCAATGACACGGCTGCCGCGTCGGATGTCAAGCCACGAGGTGACAAAGGCGATATCGGCGAGATAGAGAATCTGGGTGCGGTGGGGCAGTGCCATCGTCCAGAGCTCTGGTGTGGGACGGAGGACGTGGATGAAGCCCTTGCCGTTGCGCGACCCGACCTTGGAGCCATAGGGCACGCCAATGAGATCGTCGTGCTTGTAGTAGCCAAAGCGGCTGTTGAGGTCCTTTCCTGGGGTGACAAGGAGCGGTTGGACGAGTTCTCTGGTCTGTCGGGCAATGAACAAGGACCGGGTGGGCGTCGTGAGGTGTGCGCACCTGCCATACGATGACGAGGTCGCCGGGAGCGATGTCGCGGGCGGTGGACCACATGGTGGAGATCGTCCAAGTGACTATAAAGAGGCAGAGATTGAGGTGGATGCGAAGATCTCGCGAATCGTACACTTTACATAAATTAGGCCGTTCTCACCGCCGACTCGCTCATGGGATCTCTCCACGCTGCCCACGCATTGCAGCTTGCCAGACTTGATTGTGGCGCTCGTCCATCTCATTCCTAGGTGCGATGTTACTCCATTTCTCGTATCTACAGTAATTGCGTAGTAAAGCACACCGTCGTGATGTTATCATGTTCATCACTTCGGGCTCCGAGAGCCTATTAATTCATCCCCAGGAACCCTGCCATGCTGATAAAAATCCACCCTCGCCCCTCCTCGGTACCACTTTTCTTGTCGCATTGACCCCATCTTCCCCCAGCGTCCCTTGTCACCCCTCATCTCCCCGCACCCCACCGTGATCGTGCCTTGTTTCCACTCGCGGCCTGCGAATGGACTCCACTGGCACCACTCCCCGCGTCTCATGTAGTATGTCGTCCTCCTCTCCTAACACATCTTGCTGCTGATGCGGTTGAGAAGTCGCCATTGTTGACTTTTCAGAAGACGTGCGTAGCCTCTTGTTCACGTGTTCAACTAGTACCCACACTACACAGGTTCGCTGGCTCTTCGTCACCGAGTCCATCAGCGAGCTCTTGGGTCCGTCCTCTCCGTCCCGTCCCGTCTTTTTCTGCAACGCTCACGTTTCCTTTTCCAGGCTACGAACCTCGCGATGTCATCGGGCGTCCTGCGGTCGAGCTCGTACACCCTGATGAATTCCCTGCAGTCAGAATGCTCCACTAGTGCGTGCGGGTATCCGTTGTCGTTCTCTCATTCTCATCATCTCTTGACGATCACAGCGAAACCATCCGCCAAGACAAGGCGGCAGTCATTGCGTATCTTCGCCTCAAACATAAGGACCCGTTCAAGGGTTATATCCTTTGTGCCGTCGTCAGTTGCTCGCGTTCCTCGTGCACCACAGGTTGTTGATCATATCTCAGTCACGCACGGTGGTCCATAACGTGCTCGTTGGGAGTGTCTCTCTCGCAGTACCAGGTCCCAAAGCTTTTCAAAATGCGTCGACGGCGCAAGAAGTCGTCGTCGTAACTCCCACCGCCACGGACTTCGAATTTCGCGTACGTTCTCAGTCGGATCTTCCCCCATCCATCAGCTCACGCATCAGAAATCCAGCGCTGGGGCGACCCGTCGCCCATGCCTCCCAGCCCACTCCCACTCATACCAGGTCTCACGGATATCCTCGAAGACCCCACTGTAGACGGCGATCAACCCAAATCTGTACCGCCTCCGATTCTCTCATTCAAACCCCTCCCTTCACAATCATCACGTTCGGCACTCATACTCGACCGGTTTTCAATACACTGTCCCGTTCAGTATTGCTCCAATGACCATCTTCTATCCACCACGGCCGTAATGGGGCGCAGTTTTTTCGACTTCGTGGCCCCCCGGAGTGACAAGGTTGTCCGCAGCTGGGTTGACGTGATCAAGGCGTGGGGTGTCAATGAGCGCGGTCAGCCAAGCGACGGTGGATTTGGATATGGGAAATTCTTACTACTTCCGAAAGGCAGAGATTCTAGGTAGGGTCGCCTCTCTTCTCTTCATTATTGTCACCCACGGACCTTCTTCCTTACACTTGGCCTTTTTTCCCACTCGGTCATCTTTAGGACCGACAGGATGCCTGAGGCTCCCCCTCCCAATCGCCGTCGTGACCTGACGGCATTGACATCGAGGAACCAAAGCCGATCACTAACTTCGTCCGCCAATGGGTCGTCCTCACGTTCACGCATGCATGCCTCGCCAGCGCCCTCGAGTAGCACAACGACATCATCTGACCAGGAGATCCTGGTCGACGCCATTTTCTCGGGCCACTCTGATGGGATTTTGGTTATCCTTCGTACGACGTCACCTCGGCCGTTATAAAGCGTTACCCTGACATTCCCAACCGCGGCTTTTTTTGGTTTGATATGCCATATATACCCCGTCCAATGATTCGGTTTTGTCGCGTCTTGTTTTCAGAGTGCCTTTTTTTTTTTCTGTGTGGCTGTATTATCGAGCGGAAGTACCGTAACGTATTGTACCATAGGAGCACAAAAAAGAGTCGTATACCACTCATCAGCATCGGTTGTTTGTCAAAAAGAAGGGCACATCAATGGCGTAACGGCCCATCGTGGGGCCCAGCTTGACCACGCAAGTGCACGCCAGCGGAGGTGACGTAGAGACGTACCTCATTTTCAGGTACCCTCCCTGTACGTACCTTTATTATCGGCGGTAATTGAAGGGTCGAAAATGAAGATTACATCCGAACAAAAAAACAACAATTGAAGAAACACCGCTTGTTATCGAGATTACCTCTCATGTCCTGCACCACGTCAAACTCGCTCAAAAGCATGCGTCACGATCAGAAACTCTCACCTCACGGCGCCGTCGGCCGTTTCGCTGCAGTATCCGGAATACGATACAGTCAGTGGTTCATATCCGCAAAATGACAGGGCAATATGCCGCCCATTCCTATACTGTGCCATCACAGCGGCGATATCATCTTTAGACTCCGTGTTGCGGTCAATGAGGCTGTGACATGTAACCCGTCAGTGTCATTTACTTATTGGCGTATCTTCAGGGACATCCATTCATGGAAAAAATGATCCAAGGTTGTGGGTTAGGTTCGAACCCGTCCCGAGAGGTTTCGCGCAGACACCCACCACTGCTCACCATTCTCGTTCGTCACCAGGACCCGAGTAGGGACCAGTGGCGCTGTAGGTAACTGCACCAAAGATCGCGGATGTTCGGAACCCAATGGTGCGGACAATGATACGCATGTCCGCGATCCATTGGTATCGAGTGGTCCTTGGAGTCAGAGTTGGGCAGATCCTTCAAGGCATACTCAATCGACACGCGCTTGACACTCGCCTGTCCCTGCATCCCACACGTCACGCCATACGCGATCTGACAGTTGCTGGTGCCGGTGAACCCCATCTTCATTCGGCCGATCCCGTTCATCAAGACTGCCTTTTTCTTGTCTCATAAGTACAAGATACGGTGTACACGATTCAATCATTCACCGAGGATATTCAACAGCGAGCAAGAAGAGAAAAGAAAAGCAAAAGGAGCGTCACATGTTGTGCCCCCCCCCCCCCTCATGATGCGGCCACGTCACAGTATATCGTATAAGTGATGCCTTGCCGTGCCGGGTCCATAACTGACCACGCAACGGGCAGACACGCCTTGTTTGGTCTGGAAGTATAGGTCCAACGTAGGTGGCACGAAGATAAGTATGGGCCAAGGTTAATGAACTCGACGCAGACCAACAAGCGCTTGGGGATGACCGTAAACAATAGGTCCAACTCGTTTAGCGCAATTGGTGTTCCAGTCGTACAGCAGCGACGAGAACCAAGACTGCCAGGCAGTCCCACTTAGGGGTGGAAACGGCATACTATAAAGGGAGAGTCAAATTGAAACCCCGATCATTCGGACGCGGTACCAGTGTGGCTCCAGTCCGCCAAGTTCTTCTAGTCCCCGGGCTAGTGGCAATTGTCAGATTGGCACTTCGCTAACTGCCCTAGGATAACGGAGTTGAATAGCAAGTACTTCGTGTCATAGCACATCGCCAGGTACTTGTCACTCAACCATATAATCTCTTACTGTCGCTCTCGCAGTGAGTACGAACGATTATAGGATGTATATGCGGAACTCGACGGATTCTTATTGACGAACGAGCGGTAAACGCGCTCGAAAGTTCGTGTAACCTGTCACTGGTGTATCGATCGTCCCGTAGGTCCCATTTGTCATACTCTCTTGTGCGATCTCACTGATCACAGAAAAAAGTATTCGCTCGAAAAGTGTGCTGCCTTCCTTACGATCCTTTCACTGACGGACTCTTTTAGCGTGCTCTTTTGTCTTCTTGCTTCATCGTCACGGTCACGATTTCGTTCTTTTCTCCCGGTCTGTTACACAATCCTCTCTCCTTCCGTAACAGAGAACGCCCACTGTATCTAGAAACCCTGCCCGGTCAGCTCGACCTCTCCCGCGGCGTTCTCACGACAGGGTTGTAACGCATACCTTGACCATTGTGCTTCTTCTTCCCACTCCCGTCGTCATCCGGCTCCCGCTCCTTCGTTCCAATGCCCAACAAGGCAGGGGGATGCCTGTGGGATACGGCCTCGGTCATCTCGGTACGTTCTCCTTCGGCCCGACCCTCTCATGTTGATCCGTTGACCGGACGGTCGAGGGTCGGAATTGATGGGATCCCTCGTTCCGAGACTACCAATACGTCCGTCTACACCAGTCGTTGCAAGGGCAGAATCTGGAACAAAACAAGGCGTGGAGCGTAAAACATGAGGTTGGATACGGGTATGAGCTGCGCTGCGTCCTCGCGTTGTTTCATGCCGTTGCGTGGGGATGACTAGGGGGTGCTTCGGTGTCGGACACTTTGTTTTTGGTCCGGCGAAAGCTGGAACGCCGCATCGTAGGTGGCGGATGACGAACGATGCGCCGCTCACGAGCAAATTTGGTTTCGCCGGCTAGGGTTGCGCGAAGAGCTTCTTGCACTTTCGTCTCATCGGCGACCTCGGGCCGTAAATTGGACTACGGATATCGCAGATTGTGTCTCTCGTTCCTTCTGTGACTACCAAAGTGCCTGTCTGCGCCAGAATCTGAAACGAAGGAAAGTATGGCGCGGGAAGCACGAGGTTGGATACGGAGACAATCCACACGGTGTCTTCACGCGGTTGCGTGGGGATGACTAGGGTTGCCTCGGAATCGGACACTTTTTTTTTTTTTTTTTTTCACGGTGAAAACTAGAACGCCGTCATAAACGGCGACTTTCGATGGGTTTACCTCAATGACACATGACGACGGTTTACGAACGATGCAGCGCTGACCACTGCGTTGTTTGGAGCTGCCAGCAAGGTTCTCATCACCACTTGAACCGGTATGGTGGTTATTGTCGTCCGCGCTGGAGCCACTGACATGTACGATTCCGGTCGCTTGATTGTTGCCCGAGTCCCCTCTAGAACTGATTCGGAACATCCGGGGGGAACCTATGAACGGGCTTCGCATGGCAGAGCGACCATCACTGGCGAGATGCACGGGGAAACCTGGAATGAAACGATCTGATTCTGGGCCGGATAGCCATTCGTCCGTCCGTGCCACATGTCATGTCATGGACGATCTGACAGTTGGCTTCTTCACTCGTTCGATGCTGTTGATCAACAGGGTTGCCTATTTCCTGTCGCATACCAACACACATGATTCGATGAGGCCCGTCCGACAACTAGCGAGGAAAGAAGAAGAAAGAAAAGGGACATGACACCATCACGCCTCCTCAGCCTCCATCCCCTCATCCACCGTGTCACGATACATCCTACAAGTGTCACCTCCCCGTGCCAGATCCCTGACTGACCACGCAACGAGTCAACGCGTCTTTTTCGTCGCAAATCATGATCGCAACGCCCTTGAATAGGTGTCCTGCTGGAACGACGTATGCCAGTTGCCAAAGGACGTCCTTCAAATACCTATCGTGACGAGCGCTCTCGTAGTTTCTGTAAACCATGGATTGGTGACTGACGTCCCGGCCAAATGGATCTTTGAAACACGACGATCTTGTTCTCCGTCACGAGGGCCCCGTTGATCCGGGGTCAACCGGCAGAAGCGGGCCGATAGTATTGTGCAGGTCCAACTGCGATGCGCGCCGTCGGTCAATGGAACGATACTTGTTTATTTTGCGATCCGCTGTAGCGTGGTAGGTGCCGAGGCATCACGATCGGTCCATGGCGAGTGATGCAGTATTGGTTTTCCGGGGGAAAGATGAGCCGCGGAACCTGTTCTCATAGATGCAGACGACATGTGATTCGACTCGAGAAATCCAACATGACTGTTGCTTTTGCATCCCAACGCGGCTCTGCGGGGGTCGGTGTGGGCACGTACATATTTGGTGTGCTCGTCGACATGATGGATAGCCTGCTGTGAATGGAATAATGTCTTGGGCGGGGCGTCGTGCTTCAGGAAAGTTGAAACGCACGGCCTTTATGCATCATCGCTGGCGTTTTTCTGAACGGCTACACGTTCAAGAGCGTGATCTCGGTACCGAGCTTCGACTCTGTGCCTTGTCCGTCATTATATATGAATAACAACCCCAGAAATGGACTCGACTCTCGTATTACAGCTCTTGTTCACCTGCAGTTGTTCGTGCCCACTGACAATCCACAAAGAACTTAGAGTGATAGGTATTGGATGATGATGACCGCGATGGAGTCCTATTGACAAATGAGGGTAACTTGCTCTGAAAGTTTGCAACGCCTGTGTCACGATCGTCTCGGTCTTTCGTCCTCTTGCTTTCGACATTACGACCATCATAGGTTGCCACACGATCGGTTCGATGTATCATCACCTCTCCCGCACCGGTCTCACGACAGGGATGTAACACGTATCCTGACCCTTGTGCTTCTTCTTCCCACTCCCGTCGCCGTCTCGCTCCCGCTCCTCGTACCAATGCCAAACGGGGGAGGCGGGTACGGTTCCATGAGGCCATCTTGTCCATCTTCTTGAGCGTCATGAGACATGGAGATGAAATCGACCACACTCGCAGGGTTCTCCTTCGCCGGCTAGACTTACCCGAAGCAAACGCGTTGGTCATACCCGTTTCCTCGACAACACCCGGCTGTGGAGTCTACGCATCGCAACGCCATCTTCTTCGGCAATCACTTCCCTGCCCGATCACGTACTTGAGTAGATGTTTGGGACGGGCTGAGGACACGCGCTCCTTGGCACCTTGGGCGCGGGAAGTGATTTGTGCGTCACCCCTGGGCCCTGGGGACACATTCGTGGGCTGTGGATCGGTACGGGAGGGCCCGGGTGGGGGACGCATGTGCGCGAGTTGCAGAGGTCCTCGGATGCGTGTCTGACTGGATGAGGTTCGAGTCTCCATACGCCCTGAAGAGAGCGTTCCACGAACTGTGCCGTCGTGGATAAGGTCCTGGGTAGGGAGAGTCAATGGAGAAGTCAAAGATGTCTCATGTCGAGATGTACGTATCTCCAGTGCCTGCTCTCCGGGTCGGATGTGGGTGTTAGTGCAATTATACGTAATGGGGCATAGTGGTACTCTGCTAGAAGAGTAACGTCATCGCTTGACGACTGGATGTGCCGCAGGCCGTGGAAAGCTGTGATTGGAGGGTAACGGCAGCCAAGGATTCATATAGTCAACGATGTCGATGAGCCCAGAACGTTGGCAAAGTTGGTAGATCGGCACAGAGGGGCGGTCGCCAGAGTAGCGGACATGGTCATATGGACCGGGCGATAACAAAGATGCACATGTTGAACAATGGGTCAGCATACTATAGTGGGTCCCGATCGTGGCAAGTCATAAGTCGTGCGGCGGAAGTTGGTCCTTTGTCGTTAAAACCGCCGATCAAGTGGTAATTTGTCCTGCTCAAGGCTCTAATTGTCCTCGGGTGGTATGTGCATGTTCCTCGAATCTGTCAAGGCCAAGATGTTCCATGTATAGAGCGTCGTGCTCATGTGTTGTGGCCACCATCGCTGGTGTACCTGGCCCTCACGTGCTTCCCTCAGGGATGTTATTCGGCTATTTGCGGTAGGGGTGTAAATTTAGTGCCTCTGTTGATATGGCGCCGAGGGCTAAGCAAAAGGCGTACGTAGCAAGCTCGTCATGGTCGTCTGCGGCTCTTCAGCGCACGAATAGACATGACAATGCGACATGCGCACGTACCGCGGTGCATCACCCCAGGGCTCGGATGCACTGGATGGGAACTCGTCGAATTCGCGACGCCGAATTCTCGTACGAGTGGAGTGCTTCCATAAAAGGAAATAGCGAGCCGGGATCGGGCGTTTTTGGAATGTGAAAAATTGATGAGAAGAAGACTCAACGCCGTGGCAGATGGCGTCGCATTTTGAGTGGTCCAAGGCAGGAAAGAGAGAGAGCTTGGACCGTCGTCTTGTCGCGTCGGGGATGGCGTGCACGATGGGCGCGATGAGCTGGGGTGTGTTGGACTGAGACATACTAGCCGAGTGAGATGGGCTTGTCGCCAATAAGCTGTGTAGTCGTGTTTGAACATGGTTGGAGGGCTGCGCGCGCCTGAAAGAGTCAACCCGCAACTTCTCACACCGTCGCTCAACATCCACCACAATGGGCCCGCCACAGGACAGAGACGTCGTCATGGGGCCCCCTCCGCCCCCGCTCCTCCCATCCACCCAGCCATCAGCATCCCAGCCCACCAAAGATAACCAAGACGTCCTCGAAAAGTACAGAAAACTCAAGAGACGGTACTTTGACCTCGAAGAGGTGTGTCGGACTGACCTCTCGTCCTGTGGTGAACGAGGCTCAATCCAGACGCTCCCAGAAACACCAGGAAGCACAGGCGGAACTCAGGCTCTCTGGCGAGCGAAACGTCAAGCTCCGAGAGGAAAGAGAGTGCGTTCTCATGTCACCGATCGCTGGCGTGTCACTGAGTGGACATCCAGCCTCATCCTGCAGCGAATACACGAACTCGAGACCCGCTCGGAGCCCCCCACGCCCGGCCTGCCCTTCCCGCCATCCAGCGCATTCCCTCGCTCCCTCCTCTCTGCTCGCGCTCGGGCAGTCTTTGTCAGCAATCTGCGCCAGGCCATGGTGGAGGACGAGGCAGAGGACCACACCGCTGATCCCCTCCTCAGCTCTCGGTATCTCGGCCCGCTCGCTCGCAAGCGCGCAGACGACGAACACCGCGAACAAGTCGAGGACGACGCCCGCCAGGCTCGTCGACAGACCAAACGGCCCCGCGCTACCGCCAAGGGCAAGGAACCCGTCCTGCCACCGCTCCCGTCACAGCCTATACTCACTTTGGCCCCCGTCCCACAGCATTCCACCGAGAGCGGCACTCCACCCCTTCTTGTTTCAAATAAAGGAGCGCGTTTGCGCCTCAAACCACCCGTGAAGCCGTCCACCGAGTCTGATCCGGGTTCCTCAGTCAACCATCGTCCGCCGTCCCCCTTGTCGCCTGTCCTGACACCCCCAGAGGATCATCCTTATCAGTCCGGTCCATACGCCGCAAACGGCGCACAGTCTTCCATTTCTGCTCCTCCTCCCGCCATCTCGCCCCCTCTCCCCGGACAATCGCCTCTTCTGACTGCGTCGCCTGCCACATCTGCATCCCGCCCCTCCGATATCCAACGGCACGCCAAGCCGAAACGTCTCAAAGCGCACACAGTCACCTCCAAAAGCTTTAGCATTCCGACGGTGCCGCGCGATAAGAAGGGCCGTCCTCTCTTGCCTCTCAATGTGGGCATCATGACCGTCATCAATCTCGGCGAGGTCTGCATGCGAGAGCACTTTCACACGGAGCGATACATCTTTCCTGTTGGATACGAAGTCACTAGGTGAGCCGGCCCTGCTGCCTAACGCGTGCGCCTAGCTGATGCTGCGATACAGACGCTACCATTCGACGGTGGATCCTAATACCGATGCCGTGTATCACTGTTCCATCCTCGATGGCGGCGATGGACCCAAGTTCCAGATAGTGGCCTCAGATGTTCCTGATCGACCGATGATTGCTGGGACGGCAACAGGAGCATGGTCGCCGATCGTCAAACAGGCAAACGCGATCCGTAATCGCCAACATTCCAACTCTGTTTCGGGACCCGACTTTTTCGGGCTCGGGCAGAACACCATCAAACACCTCATCCAAGAACTTGCCAACGCTGATCGGTTACGCGATTATGTCTGGCAGCACTTTGTAGAGGGAGGGTGAGTCGTGTTCGCTATTTCGTGGTGTAAATAGAATGTGGTACTGGCCGTCGGGCGTTTATTCTCTCGTGATGTCTTTGTGGCCTGCTTCTCTTTTGCCCACATCTCATTTCTTAATATGACACGATGTGACACAGACCTTTAGGCGGTAGGCATGCGGCCGTCATTCCTGCACTCCCAGAGGATCACGATCCTAATGCGCCCAATGATGGTTTCGTCGACGACACCATGACCGCTCCTTACACCCACCCACCACCTCCACCACCATCGCACATGCAATCGCAACTGTTTGCGACCATCTTACTCCCACCACCCACACATGCCGATACGCTGAGCATACATGAATATCGACCGCCGCCGGTCAAGGACCCTGAACCAAAACGCCAAAACAGTAATAATACCCACAGTAGCACCTCTCACCCGTCCAACGCGGCATCCTCGCCGAATTTAAATCCCAGCGAGACGACGTCGACGCCGCCGCACCCACCCCCGTATACGTTGGCAGTTCCGGCGACGTTTGCGAGTATCATGAATGCGTATCCGCCGCAAGACTCGCAGATGCAGTCACGCCCCGGGTCGAGGGAGGAAGCGGCGGGCCGACCGGTCCGCGAGTAGAATCAGAGGTCCGACTGTTCTTGTCTGCACGTTCCTGTCTGGTCTCTCCTCTATATAGCGTACGACTCCTCCTTGTTTTTCTTGTCCTCGGTGTCTCTCTCTCTTCCATTATTGATTCTTTTTATTTCTACGTCTACTATTGGGATTGGTACGACTAGGTTTGCGGTATCTCATTGAGCTATCTGGATCCTCTGGGTGACGTGGGAGGTTTCCCAGCCGCTCGTCGTGGGTGTCTGATGTCGCCGTCGCATGCTGTGTGGACTGGATAAGTGGGGGATAACAAATGAGCGCAAACGAGTGGTTTTTTTCTGCTCGTGATGAGGATTTTGCTGGGCTTTTTGGGGCTAGTATGCGAGGCATACTTCCGTCGTCCAATCCCTCGAGCTGTGTCATCCTCTTACTCCCAACGAGATGATGGACCAGAATACAAATGACGAAGAAACTACACACGACAGGCACTTGTAGATGATGCCCCGGATCGAAACTGGCCATTTTCCCACCGCGATTTTGTTCTTGTTTGCACGGGTACTTGAATCGTGCCTTGCCATCTCCTCTCTCTGCACTTCGACATGGCGTACAACTCCTCTCGTGTTCTTGTTTGGCCTCCATTTTTTGTTCATACCGACTACTGTTGAGATTGATATGACTAGGTTGCGGTATCCATACTATTTGGGTTCTCTGGGACGGGGATGACATTTAATTAGCCTCCCTCGAGGACGTCCTGCAGAACACTCATCCATCATGGGTGGGACGTCTCCCACTTTTGCAGGACGTCCGTCGCGCTGCTTGTCGCCGCCGTCTGGGATGACGCACTCTGTGTGCAGACTGGACGACGGCGCGGGTGAGGACGGGGGGGCGATAACGAATCAGCGCAAACGAGTGGTTTCAATGTTTTGCGTGGCCTCTGTGGGGACTCCGCGCCCGTGGCGAGGATCGTGCTGGGCTTTTCTTTCTTTTGTTTGATGGGGTAGTATGTGAGGCATACACATCATTTTGCATTCGCACCGGGTGCAGTTGTCGATCTGCGCGGGGTCCAGGGTGTGGTGTGAACTAGCTTGGATATATACTAGGATCGTGTTCAATGACGACTACGTCTGCGTCGTGGTTGAGAGTCGCCGTGGTTCAGTTTGCGCCCAAGGTAAGCAGCTGGTCCAACTCGACGGGATCGAGGCCTCGTTGACGTGAAAAACAGCTCGGAGAGGTTCATGCGAACATCGTGAAAGCGCGCGAATTGTGTCGAGGGTCAGTGTCGCGGTGTAGATGATCTGTCGGATCCGTGCATGCAGCGTACCGCGTGCTGATACAGTTACCTTGGACAGGTTGACGCC
>JBBPUP010000123.1:32605-42930 GCA_038094735.1 Exsudoporus floridanus
ATCGGTGTCTCCGTCGCAGTCGAATTCAGAATGGACGTAATACCCCATGGTAGTCTTCCCAGCGCAGATCAGAAAATACTGCAGCTGCCAGTGGCTGTTCTAACCACCCTCAGTCCGTATGACAATGTTGTGAACAAAATTCATACTGACTCTAGTTTCCCACAGGCATACCTCGCTCAACATGACAGTTGGAACGTAGCTTTATATGTTCCTCGACGAATCATAGTAAGTAAGAGGGTGTGATGTCAAGGAAGACAACATACGATATAATGCATGGGCGACCTGACGCTGTCAGACCTGAGTACATATAATATAGGCGAAGGGATCGATCCAATATGTTTCGAGTCTCTTTTCCACGACCTGCTCCTCGCGAGAGCGGCCGCCTTCCCGTCAGAGCTTACCTTTAATTTGATTAAGATGTCTAGGGTGTCAGTTGAGTGCCGAGAAGGGCAGCCGTGGGAGGCAACAAGTTCACACTGTGCCTAATTGTTCTTTCTCAGCGCGGTTGTTACACCGTTTTTTTATTATCATACAATCATCCTGAACATCTCAGACTGTGCATATGGAATCAAATCAGATCATCTCTTGGACCATCGTCGAACGAGCCAAAAACTTCTGAACTGGTACTGTCTGGCTTGACGCGTCTCGCTGATTGACCCTTGCTTTAGCAAAGAATCTCAACCAGGTTTGGGCTAAACCATACTCACCTGTCAGTACACGGAAAAGGTTAGACGACGTACTCAGAACTCCTGGAGTTTATCCACCAAGATCGCCCACTCCAGTAATGTCACACCCTGCTTCAACATCTCTTCCTTCATCTCTCTGTCTCGCGTCTCCTCCCTCAACCTCGCAAGTGCCCGGAGATGCTCTTGGCGTCGGATCCCAATGTTGGACAATACTGGCGCGATGTGCACAAGCGAAGGCTGGCAGGACGCGAGGACTCCTTCGATGGACGAAGTCGATGAAGACCGACTTCTCATCGGCGTAGACGAGCTCATCGAGTGCTTGACTTTCAACTTCTGCGGAGGTGAGCTGCTACTCGTACTTTTGTTGTGTCGGAGCTCTTTCCCCGTAAAACCATTCTTGCGAGGAGGCGAATGTTTCATACTTTGACCCGTAAGGGCGTTGATCTCGGCCAGCGTATATATCCTCTCTGATCGGGTCGGACTTGGGTCTCTCGCACGTTTTTCTTGTTTGACGATCATCCCCGCGGTCATTTGTGGTTTGAGCGCGCACGGTGTGCCCAGCTCTACGGGGGTATACGCCCTCTCTGATCGATACGATTGCGAGATGCTAGATTGACTCCTCCGAAGAGTTTCCTACAGATGTGAATGAGATATCGATTCTCGATCACTGCTTAGCTTATCAACATGACCATCCACTCACCTTCTCTGCCCTGGGTTTGACCGCCCCTTGATCGAGATCGATGGTGTACGTCTCATTTCGTCGGACGGTGTCGTTTGTCCCTGCCACCGATTCCCTAGACTCGTGCAACCCGACGTCGTTCCGCGCGACTTCCTCTCGCCACACACTCACCTTACCCTCCCGTTTCTCCTCCCTCGGAGCCTCCCTTTGGGTTTGATGCCGTCTTGTAGCCGTCCCGCCGCGAGCCCGAATCGTCGTATCCAGCAAGTTACCTTGTTCATCAACCCCGACCTCCTGCAGACGCCTCGTGACTTCTTCCATGTACTTCCCGAAATCGGCGGGCATCGCAGCCTGTCGACGATGAATCTCGTGCCTCTCAGCCCACTCCCCATACACCCTACTGTACCGCGGCTCGTACTCCTCATCCAGATCATCTTGACCCCTGAGGCTCTTCACTTCCGTCACACCATCGTACGTGAAGATCTCCGTTGGCATTGCTGTGTCGTAATCGTGCGTCACGGCATCAAAGTCATCAGGCAGGATCTGTACGGTCGTCGGTGCGCGTGGATGTCGCCGCGGTGGCGCAGATGCAGGTACGGGGACAATGTCATACGACGAGTCTTTGTTCCCGTTCACAAAGGCGACGGTGTCAGTCCATCGATGGGAAAGATCGGGAGATCAGCGCGATCCATTGGTATTGGAGGCATCCATGTGCCAGATCGGGGGCTTACCACTATTGCTTTTTCCCTCCCTGTAACGCATCTTGCCTGGGCACGCTTTTCGAGTTTGGGCGCTGCGATCTGATCTTACGAGGAAAAGACTGAAGAAAGCAAGGTCGAGCGTCCGAGGGCTGTCGATGGACGAAGACGCGTCGCTATCGTCTCTCTCTGCTCGTTTTTAGAACAGGTGGAGAGGCGTGAGCAACGACCGGCTTGGCTGTGCACCCCACGTCGAGGTCGCAAGTCCTTTATGACAGGAAATGCCCCAAACACGAGGCTGCGAGGCCATTTAGATAATCCGTGCCACTCCATCTATCACTCGCTGGCAAAAATGCCTTTTGCACGTGTATGTGTGAGATGATGGTGCGATATCACTTGCATGCAGCTTTCGGATCGGTGCGGCCATGGATCGGACAAGACTCGTCAATTGAATGGAGGTATGGTACATAGGATGCTTGGCGTGTGTTCCAACAGATTCTGATAGCGAGTTGGTTTAGAGATTCAGAATGTCCAACCGGGTACCTGTCAAAGAAAACGTTCGTGTCGCGCCGCCCCAAAAACCATTGGCAGTACACCGCACATGGTGTCCTACCCTGAAAATCCATGAGGATGTACTTTCATTTCTTTTTCTCTTGGCTCCCCCATTACCGGAGGAAATGCTCTCTCCGCGTGTTGCGTCAATTCGAGGTCTAAAATCTAACGGAGCCTAGTTATGGCCGGGTGTCTGTTTTTCTCACTGTGGAGACACCCGATATCGAAATCACTCCAGCCTCGTTCCCGAGTCTCTTGTTCTTATCCATCTGAATAGCACGAAGAATGCTTTCCAGCGCACGCTTCAAAAGGAAACCCTACAACTTGGACGCTGCGAGAACCAAATGACAGTATAGCGCCGATTCTCGTACACGAGGTTGGACGCACCCAGTAGTCTAGGCTCATACGATCCAAGTAAGGTGAATCAACGTCACACACGACGTCGGAAACATGTTGTGCATGATTATCGATACACAGCTTATCGCAGAGGCTCAGAAACTCGACACTCTGTTGATGAACCCCTTCCTTTCCCCCCCTCCCCCCATTGCTTTGCGGGCCGTCGGATCACCTAATGCTTATCCCCACCGGGTGCCGATACCTGTACTGGTCATCCATTCATTCATGGACGGTGGTTCTCTATGAGCACTGTAAATGCGTCTCAGCCTGTGATTACAAGAAGTGGTTATCCGGAGAGCCGAGGAAGTGTTTCGGGTGTCCGCCGCCCCGGTCATTATCCTGCGCTTCTCTCAGTGCTTTATCTCTTGTCGAGTTCCGCGTTTCGAATTAACACTTTCTTGGCATATTGAATGACTGGTTGGCATGAACACGTCGGTTCGGTCGTTGACACGCATCGTTTAGTCGAACCGGTGAACTCACGACCTCAATTTAAGATCCCCAAGGGACAGGCAATGCGCGATCTAGCACCGAATCAAACTATATGCCATCAAACGAATATGTGACAGGGTATCCACGGGTATATTTGTCGCGGCCACGACCGTGACGCAATGCATCTCATGCTCACACACACCGCCCCTGACTCAGACCTTCAGTCGCTTCACCTCCCATCGAACTTCGTTCCCATCCCTCGAGAGCACAATGACTCTCCCCCCAGCATCCTCCCAATGATCCAGTCGCCGTAGTTTCGTGCACTTGTTCCCAAGCACCCCAGCAACTTTGTCGTTCTTGCGTACTCTGCTGAGTTCGGATGGAGACAAGGATATGGGAGAAGAGGTCGCAAGCGTGGCAAGTGTCAGCGTCGAGACCTCATAAAAGAATTTGACTCCGATCAACGTCGTCAGCTCGGTGAGCGGAGCCAGGACTGTCGCCCATTCAGTCACGTTGGTGGCGACGCCCAACGTTGCATTGGGAGCGGCTGCGGCCCTGCCTGATGACACGTCATTGCGTCGCGTCGTATGTGAATTTGACACCTGCTCCGGACCCTGCGTATACGTATGTTTATGCTTGTTCACGTCCAACCAGGTAAGTCTAGGCACACACTCGGCGAGTCGTCTGATATCGTCGAGGTCGTGCCACCCAGCAAGCTCAACGCGTCTCACTGAGCCTCCGCACTGCATGAGACTGGCGAAGAAGGGACTGTCCCTGTCTGATCCGGAAAGCGTGATCCCTTTGAGGACCTCTAACGGACGGGGGGAGTCGGTGGGGCAGTTCAGGATGGCAGTCGCGGTCGTCTTGCCGCACCTTAGCTCACGCAATCTGGGGAGCGCGTTATGGGAGAGGACGAGTGAGGGTGCGGACCCGCTCCCGGATCCGCTTGCAGACGTGGATCTGTCAAGAGGAAGGTCAAGGTGCAAGACCTCGAGATTAGAATGGGCGGCGAAAAAGACAGAAGCTGATTCGAGGCTGTGAGCGGAGGAGCAGCGGAGATTGGAGAGGGAGAGGGAACGCAGAGCGGGCCAACGGGAGCAGAGAAAGAAATCGTCCGCTGCTGGAAGGTGTTGGCCTTGTCCACGCCGGTGCTCATACCCAATGTCCAGAGACTGGCAGATGAATGATTAAATGGTGCATATCGGACCGGGGCCTGGCTTACTTCAAGATTGGGGCAGTTCGTCAGCATGCCCGATATACGCGCCAGCGCTGGTGTTTTTGTGGACCCAAACGTGTGTTTGGTGGCTCGAAACACAACGGTTTTCAAATCGGGTAACTATCATGGCGCTTAGGAAAAATGATGCCGTGAATACGACTAAACTTACAATGGGAACAGATTTAGGATTCGCTGGTTTTGCCTTGTCGGCGGTATACGGCAAAAACACAAGGTTGTCACTGACGGTGACTTGAGAGAGCGACTGGCGCTTCATCAGTGTTTCCCAGACATTGTCTATGGATATTGTGGAATGGTTACAAGACCACTGGAACGATTGAAGCGCGGTCATTTTGTTTAGTGCAGAGATCAAAAGCCTCTCTTGTTTCGAATGCAACATGAGCTCATCGTCTGACGACTCTATATCTGTATCCGTCTTCATGATATCTGTGGGAAGAGCAAGAGGTTTCGGGGACCGCTCGTCAATGATCTCGAGTGTGCGGACATTGCGCGCGAGTGCACGGTTGACGATGAGGTGATTCCAGAGGCTAAGGGAACTGGCCTTTGCACATATGACACGATAATCATAATGCCTGGGAAAGATCACGGTGTGCAGACGATGGCACGAGAGCGCAAGGGCAAGCAGGTCGCGCTTTGAGTCGACATGAAACGCGATAGCGTCAAGTATTTCCGTGGGCTGGCGCGTGAGCGTGCGACGGGACGGAGCAGGCCCCACAAAGGGCTCAACGATGGTAAGGAGGTATAAGGAAAGTTTGTGCTCGTCCGGAGTGAGTCTGTACTGGCACCCACCGATCCGAGAAGCAAGCGAACCGAGGAGCCTGCGGAGAGCGTTTATGGCATGGAAGGGGTCACTGCGGTCATAAGAAAGGGTATTCGTGTCAACGAGCGGTGGTCGTCGGATGGGATATTTGGGGGTGAGCGGTGAGGACTTTCTTGGCTTGGTTGATGGTGCCATCAACGTAGGAGCTTGGGAAGAGCGCTCCCCTTGATCGCCTGCAGCGCCATCAGTTTCTTTGATCCCTTCTAATTACGATCAAAGCTAAAAATCACGTGACCGTATCCATATCGGAGTTTAAATTAGACTAGAGGAGTGGCTGGCGATAATTCCGGCGAAGGCCTTGTTCGCAGTAATCATTGCACTCGAGAACTTCATATAATGTCCAGGCAAGTGTTGTATGTCAAGTTGCGCGGGTGGACCAACTTGGGATCGAGTACTCAGAGTTGTCTGTTTGCTTCTGAGGTAAGCTTGACCGTCAAGAATAATGACCGGGAGGCTGACATGTACTCGAACGGGTGGGGCAAAACACAATGAAGGGAGTGTGAGTGTATACAGTGCATGGAATGGAGTTGAGGGGGTGTCGATAAAGAGGAGTGCGCTACATCAGCGCACGAAAAATTAGAGTGTCGAAGGACGTCCAATCCTACCTCCGAATCTCCGAATGCTATTTTGCTTGCCGTACAATAGCTATGCCCAATCATGATGGCGAGTAACTTACTTTCCATGTCTGCCCGAGCTCTAGAGGAGTTAAAATGATCCGTTAATCAGACATGCCCAGTGCATTCCAATATCACTTCTTTACGTCGTACTAACTGCCAATAGGCTGTACGAGGCACAACACAGTTCCACCCGACTCCGACGGGATGCAGTATCCTTGGAACCTGGTATGATGATCGCCAGTACAGCTCACACTATTATTACCTGCAGTCATGGTCGTCCTCCTGTGCCAGTCAATTCAAATGTTAATTCTTCGACCGGCAGTGCCTCCGACGGTTGACTCTACCGCGATCCACGGAGTATTCAATTCAACCAGTGAAAGCAATCGTACCAGTGCCGGCATCGCCCCAGTTGTGGAACCAGTCAATCCCGGAAAAAAATATGAACTCGGAGCTTGAAGGGTCGTCGAGAGCTCCAAAACAGGTCGGGTGCTCTCTTATTGATCAATCCGTAGATTATCGACACCCGCCGCTGACCTTATAGTTTCCAATACCATAGCCCCCCCGGACTTACTTAAATTACGCCGTCCACATAGTAGATCGTCAGACCCACCTGACCTGCCTTCAAAAGCTTGATACTTGTAATGAGGTGCGGGATTTCTGGGTACTAGCACGGCGTTCTGCTAAAGCCACGATACTCAGTACTGTCTCGCTAGCCTCCATGTGAGTTAGCTGACTGCCACACCACCCAAATTCTGAATATCCTGCCTTTATCAGCAATGGGCCTTATGTATGTGCCTACTACTTGTCGTATCATGTGCATCAGTGCTGATACTCCATGATATGTAGGTCGTTGGATACACTCTCTGCTTCGGCCTTATGGGAACCCTTTCCGTTCAGGCTTGTATGTATCCTACTATGTCTCCACATGCGTCACAGACTCACCCCTTTCAGACATCTACTTTACTAGATTCACAGATGACAAGAGAGCCATCAAGATTCTAGGTGAATGTTATGGCTGTTCCTTATGGAGCTACAACTGATTCTCCCCCAGTAGCAACTGTTCTTCTACTGGAAATGTTGATTACTGCATTCACATTTTACGAGTTTTGGGCATCAACAACCCAAGCTATTGCACCAGTGTCATACATTTTGGTGACTAATCCCACGGGGCCGATGTCTTCATTCTTAACTTTAGCACCCATCTCCGGACTTGGTGAGTAACAGATTGGTTCGAATAGTTCTCGTTCAGTGGCTGATCGCCGAGAAAAGTGACCACGTTGACACACGGTTTCTACTGTTGGCGAATATCAAGCATTCGAAATTCCCGCTTGATCCCACTTCCTATTACGATGGTGAGATGACTTGTCAGAATCTCGAGGGTTACAAGTGTTATTATTATTATTTCTTTTTTCAGGTCTCCCTTCTTCAACTTGCCAGCATCACCTATCTTGCGGTTACTGTAAGTCGAGCTTACTTGGTAAATACTAATATTTAGTAGAACCCTTCCACAGGGTAACCTTTCCCCTTCAACCGTCGCGGATATATCCTCAGGCTCCCAAACTGTCGAATATTCACTCTCCCCGTGGTTGGTGGTGAGTGCACAGCCTGGTATTGTTTTGGGGCCATCTAGAACCCTGGCATCTGGTAGATCTGGCTCGGAAGTAGTCTCATCTGTGATTTGGCAATTACAACCTGCATGATACTAAGCGTGCGTCTACTTGTGCTCCTCGGAGTCTCTTCTGCATTCCTCACTCAATGTTCGTTGCTCAGCTCCGTCCTTCCCAATCTGGTTTCGCCAGCAACAAATCCATGCTGGTCAAGTTAACGAGGTTCACCATAGAGACAGGTCTTGTGACGGCTGTCGCTGCACTCCTCGAGCTCATTCTCGGAGTCGTTTTCGATACACAAATGTATCACGTCGCTGTGCAAGTCTTTTTTAAAAACAGCGATGATAACGTCATTCATTGCTGACACTCGGCTCCTAGGTTTTACACCATATCGAAACTGTGCGCGATCGACGATATTGTTGACCATTGTCATCTGTGCTGAGAGACATTTGATTTTTTCTAGCTATTCGAATTGTCTACTGGTATCCCTGAATTTCCGGCTCGCTCTCAGAAGTCAGGCTGATCCAGATTTGACGGCCATCGTTTGGAATGACATGGCATCGAGGCAACTGGATTCTCAAGCGCAAATCCTGGCCCGGGACGAATTTGTGGCCAAGGATATGAATCTGAACGAGGTGCGTCCCGAGTCCATGCACCCAAAAGTCCGGTTTCGTATTGAGGTCGGATGTGTGTGGCTGCACGTAGGCCGGACCGAGAAAGACGGCAGGTTCCCTCGAGAATCAGGCATATGGGGTTCGTCTACTCCATTCTCACAAATGTACTGACTAAAATTGGTCTTTTTTTTTTTCACAAAAGGTGTTCAAACTTTCTGTCAAGCCGATAGGGGTGTAGACTATCAGAGTGATATTAGACGCTTGGATGTGTGTGTTAGTTTCTGTGCACGTGTAAGAGGTTGGAAACCTACGAATTGGGGTGATGCGTGACTTTAAGTCGTTCTATGGGGAGCTGCTAGGAAGATGAAGATCAGCGAGCGCTGCGGCTCTCTCTCCGAGGTCCCTTCTCTTCCTTTTTTTTTTTTTTTTTTTTTTTTTTTTCGCTTGCCATTGCAATGGTGGACGTCAAGTTTTTGTTGTGTCTCCCTTCGCGCTGCACCTCAATCTAACCCGTGGAAAGTGTTAGAAGGCCAACGAAGCAAAGATATCATGCATCAAAGGAGACACAACCAGGTCAGTCGACTCAGCGCGACGAACATTGGACACAGATTCAACTTTTTGAACAATTACCATACAAATACACGTAGGAACAAGATTGGATACAACCAGACACGGGATGCATATTAATCAGGGCTCTACTGGATCCTTGAAATATACCCGTCTCGCCCACCGTCGTCTACGCGTCACCCACCCGTCACACGGCCGTCCGTCCGGTCGGGGATGTGTCCACGTGTCTGTGGTGTATGTCCAACCGTCTGTATCGAGCGTGAGGCGTTAGAAACTAGAGAGAAATAAATCAAGATGCGCACCTTCATCCGCACCCACACAGACGCTCGCACTCGGAGCAGCATCGTGACTGTCAACAGCCCACGCAGCGCTCAGATCGGGTCGCCACCCTTCCGTCTCGACAAATGCCCAGCCAGGGGAAAGCGAAAACGTGAGGTTGCTGCTGTGCAGGGACCACGTGAGTGTCTCAATACACGAGGAGCAAGAGAACGCGAGCAACTGGTCCGCGAAACGCACCTAACTTCGCCGCCGACGCCGCTCCATCCATCTCTGCCCCTCGTCCATCCCACACGTTCATTTGGCTTCAGGTTTGCCTTGGACCACGTCCCTCCAATCTCCGTCCCTTTCGGCCCATCTCCGAGCCCCGTCACTGGTCCCGTTGTCACAGTTGACGTCGACGTCGTCGATGCCGCATCGTCATCACCGTCCTCATCCTCTCCCTCCCGTGCAAATGTCACCACCGCAGACTTGCGTCGCTTCCCCTCATTCGCATCCTGGATCCACCGCTCGTTCTCCCACAGCTCGACGTGGGCGAGCGGGGCACGCCAAACGGTGTCGTCGAGTTTGTCGTTGTCGGTTAATTGACGGAGGAAAAGGTAGATGTCACGGGGAGTGAGTGTGAGGGTAAATGTACGTGTGAGGGGGGATGGGGACGAGGTAAGTGAAGAGGAGTCAAGAATACGATGCGCAACAGTCGGGAGAAGAGAGAGGGGATTCGGCAGGCGGGGTATGCAGATAGAGAGTTGGAACGAGAGGCCAGGCCCGGTGCCAGATAGGGCGGTTGATACAGCAGGCAGCGAGCCTCTGATGCGGGGGTGGAGAATGCCTACACTGCCCGCGCCGACAAAAAAGAAGAGGAAGCGGAGGGGAAGGAGGTCGGTCATGAGGATCGGGATGAAGACGAGGAAGGTGACGAGCGTAACAATGAGTAAGGGGTGATGTGGTTGGGTGGCAGGCTGAGTGGCGGTCGGGTTCGGTGGATCAGAGGTACGTCGAGGGGGTATGAGAGTGTTGCCTGAGATAGGTTCGTGGGATGGTGCGGGGGTGGACGTGGATATGGAGAACCTGCCGTAGGGTTTGGGTGGGGATGGGGTCGACGAGGGTGGTGTCTGAGGGGCAACCAACAAAGGGAGAAGGGGCACGACAG
>JBBPUP010000124.1:8762-26158 GCA_038094735.1 Exsudoporus floridanus
AGCTAAAACGCTCCCTACGAGGGAATATTGCGCTCCGTAATGAGGTGCCGCATCAAGGGTTTGAAGGGTTGCTTCTTGAAACGTGTCATGGCTGTCAATTGAGCCGTAGCCATTGTCCTAGTGGAGCGTTGAGTCAATTGCATCGATGTAAGTCCGCATGACGGTACTTGGGAAGGACTCGCATAGGAACACGAGTTGACGGAGGTCGGGATTTACAACGCGAACCGGAACTCGCTACCAAGGCTTCTCAGGCATCCGTGCCTCGTGTCGTACTGAGGTGCAGCCGTACGCCGGCCGCATCACTCGTAGATTCCGTCATGTCCAGCGCTGATCTGGAGGAATGGAACCCCCCCATGGCGATCAAAATGAAGCAAAGCGTCCGCGTGAGAGCGGCTTGCAGTCGACCAAGGACAATGGCATGAGCACACTAAACCCACCTGGATAGGGGGGTCCTGAATGTCAGCTTAGCGATAGATGGTAATTCGCTTGCCTGACCTAGTCATTCGATGTCATTACAGCTTTTTCCGGACAAGGAGGGTTGCCTCGTGTGCTGCACACATTCACGTCAAAATGGTGTCACATACGAGCGGTGATGCGAGTGACGCGGCTGTCAAAGTCCCAACAGCTCAACAAGAAATGATAACAGTTGAACAACACTGCCCACGTGTCAATGTGCAGATGCGGCTGTGAGCATGGGAAACCTTGCATTTGCGAATGCGGGAGCAGTGTGTCCAGCAGACCTCGACTGCCGCCTGCAGTGGTGGATCTCCATGGCGACGATGTGGAAAGAAGATGGAAGGATGAGCTGGAGTGTGCTGAGCTCCACGTGGGGGTGCGCTGCGACACGAGAGCTGTGGATGACAGTCAGGGTGTAGCTACGGCAACTCATTGACGGCTAATCTCTTGTCAAGTTTATTGTGGCTGCGCTGACCCTGTGCTCGATGTGAACGTGTGAAGGGCAAGAAATATTAAACTTTGCGCGCGCTCTCGACCGCAGATATAAATCGCGGCCTCGTCTCCCGTCCTCCCTCACCCACCGCCATGTTCTCCTCCTACTCTCCCCTCTTCACCCTCGGCCTGCTAGCCGAACACTCCCCCATCGCCTCGTCGTCGTTCCCCATGTCGACCAGCCCTCTCGAGGAAGCGTCTCCCGCCACCGACGATGCGTCTGCCATCTACTTCACGCTGCAGACCAGAAAGCGGGACACCCTCGACCTCGCGGACCGCACACAGTATGCTCCGTCCCAGAGACCCAAGTTCTCCATCCTCTCCAAGTCCACCAGCTGGACGTGTGCCGCTGACGTAAAATCCGTTTATGACTTTGCGTACGTTCCCCACCATCGACCCATCGACCCATCTGCTCACATTCTCCCAGACGAACCGAAAAACCTATAATTACGACGCCTCCTGTCTCCGTCGTCCCCGCTCGTCGTCGCACGTCGAAAGAGTCGTTGCGGAACATCCCCTCTCCAAAACCAGCACCTTGCACTACGTTACCTGATCCTCCTATTGCCTCCGACTCCCGCCTTCTCCCGTCTTCCACACTGCCATCCTCTTTATCAAAGAAGCGCCCAGCCTCCAGTATCATCAGTTCACACCTTTCTCCCACTCGTGTGCGGAAACCAGCATCGCTTCGTTCTGAAACCATCAGCTGCCATCACCGTCGGAAGAGCCGGATGGATGCGCTCGCTTGTCTCGAAGGCCGCTCCCGTGCTCCCAACCGCATTCCCCGTCTCACCAGTGCCCAAAATGACTTTATGAGCTTCAGCGACGATGAAGACGAAAAATCAGCGATCCGCAAGTCCGGCGCTCCCTCCACAGCTACTGCCTCCGTGCCTCACATCGAGGACCTGAGCGCCTTTGCGGACGTGGAGGATGAAGCCGATGCCATCATTCCTACCCGTACCCGTAAGCGTGAGTCCGCGGACCCCGCAGAACCTGCACGGCCAGCAAAGCTCGGACGTAAACGGCGGAGCACCCTCGAAAGCTGGTTCCCCCTCAAAAGTTTCATCGACTTCAAGGACGACGACCTGTCGTCTTGGAACTGGCGCAGCTTCATCGAGATTGGCGGCGTCTCATAGACACATTGTCTTCCACTAATCCTAATAGCGTACGCTTTTCTATTTCCTATTTCACAGTTCACCTTCTCGGGGGCAGGGCCACCGGTGCCATTCGACGTTTTGTACAGTATATTTTTATTATCCAGGTGCCATACTCGAATTCTTTCTTGGAACGCGTCCACTCCCATACGTACTTACATGGACCAGCCAACCTGCCCATCCAGCCATACTTTATGCTGTACTCAACATCATAGTTTCAGTTCCTAATACCTGCATGAACCGCCTCACTCATGTACATCAATTTATCTTCTTGCACACCCTCTGCATCATCGTTTGCTTTTTCCCATGTCTTCATTTGCACTTAATTTATAACCCATGAAACACAGGGACTTTTCGTTTCACACATTCAACATCCATTCGTGCTAGTTCATGATACATATGCGACAGTGCCTCGTTGAAGCCAATAGAATTGGAATTGCACTGCCAGCTGAAGCTTTTTAGTTTTATTTTTATGACTGACGACCCGAGCTCTGGCGTGTCATCGCCGCGCAACGGAACGGCCGTGTGTCTGCACTCTAGATCGTCATCCCGACACCCCTCCAACGTGCGCACCTTTAAACGATCAAACCGATCAACCGATCATCGATCACGGATCGTCGTCAGCGGTGCATCCACCTGGGCCCGTGTGGACCGCGTGAGGCGGAACCGTGTGATGCGTCTGATGGCGGGCGGAGACGGGAACCCGACGGGCAGGCTGGGACCCTGTCACGCGCCTGACGCAGATACCTGGAGATTAGTATGATCCGACACCCTGCCAAGGGGGGGGGAGGGGGGGGAGGGGGGGGCAGGCGCCCTGGCCCGCGAGTGTATAGGGCGCAAGTACGGGTACTAGAGAACGAGACTCGTTTTAGACGTACTGAGTCCGAGGTGAGCAAGGGGCGGCCGCCCGATGACAGCGATGGCGGTCTGACATGGACAGATGCGCACGTCGGCTATGTAATCTATACTGGCATCTTGGTTCAGCACTACTCGGACCCGCGTCGCGTCGCACCGCATCGCACGTTTGGGACGGGATTGCAAAATAGTTTGGGGGTATCAGGGTACGGGAACGAATACAAGTCAAGTCTGAGGTATCTTTGTGTGTAGGATATGTGGGCGTCTAGGAACATGATCCGGTGAGCTATTCGGATCTCAAGTCCTGGGTCTTGATGACGCGGTGATAATGTACCCGTCGCGCCGTCCAGAGGAACCTCGCTTCGGCTTTCCATGCCGACGGTATCGATGTCCGTTGGGCGTCATCCACTGTCAATCAAGCTGCTCAAGGGCTACATAGTTTGAAGGCCGAGTTGCTCAACCGTCGGTTTCAGGTACCGACAATCACGCTCGTTATCGCGAGGAAGGCGTAAAGAGACTTTGGGTGGAGTGGGGAAAGGGTGTGACATAAGTTGAGAAAAAGAAAGATGACGCATCGGATCATATCCATAGGGTATGTTTGTCATCGCCCCAGGAACCTCCCGAGGAGTCCCGAGGTCGAAGAACTGCTGCTGCTCCCGTTCATGCCCTCATGCGCCACCGCATAGTCATGGTGATAACGGTCCGTGTTCAGGGATCCATACATGGTCTGCCGACGGGGTGACCCTGAGGAATGTTGTGGGGCACGCGTACGAGATGGCAAGGGTGGCGGACAGGATTGAGAGAGGGACCCAGGCGGCGCTCGGGCGGACGTCGGAGGAAAGTACTGGGAGCGTTGTTTGTGGAGCATGGTGGGCTGTGGAGGCGAGGTGCTTGGCCGAGACGTCGGCTTCGATCGCCTATCGTTATCCCTGTCCTTATCTTTGTCCTTTGTCTTCGCCTTTACTTTCTCCTTGACACGCTTCGACTGATCCTTGTCCTTTTTCTTCCCATTGTCTTGATCACGTCGTGTCATCTGCTGTCGATCAAGAGGCGCGCCTCGAGGCCGAAGCTCAGGCATGTCAATCTTGCTAAGATGCACTGTAAGGCTCTCCGGTGGGGTGTATTCCTTATTCTTGCCCTTGCCGTCACTGTCATCCAAATTAATAATTCGGGGACCTTTTTGTGGCGTCACCCTCTCCTTGGCATCATACAGCACGTATTGATGGAGATCTGGATCACCTGTGTACGATATGTAAGATGCTGCTTCTAAGGGCCCCCAGCTGTGGACTCGGCTTACCAGCTTTATAGCGCAACCGTTTGGCCTCTTCGACGACGTGTAACACCTTGGGGACTTGGTTCGCGTCCGACGAACGCACGCTGATGAACAACATGGCATCGTCCTGCATTCAAGTGACGTATGAACAAGGTGGATATGCCAAACAAGAGGGGATGCTCACCTGCAATAGCCGCGCGCAGAACTTGGCGTAGTCGCCGATGGCACCCTCTTCGAGGACGGTCACCTCGTTGACTTGCCCTCTGCCCAACTGTAGCTCGGCGATGCGCTCGACGCCCTTCTTGGGTGCCGGTTTGGGAGGCACTTTGGGCGCCGCCGCCGCTGATGGCGTAGTGGCGACAGACGTGGTCGTGGAAGTCGATGGAGTCGCAGTTGCGGACGTGTTGGGTTCATGGTACGCATCGCTCGAGTCTTGGAACGACAGGAGTGCTGTCAGGATGACGATTTCGAGGCCCTTCCGGTCATCAATATCGAACCTAATCCACGAACATGAGCTCTGCACCCGATGGAGGAGGGACGAACAATGGAGAAAGACAAAAACATACCGATTGAGATTGTAATCCAGGATCTGGACAGACGCTGTCCGAATCCGTCCAGGCGGTTCTTTGGTCACCGCAACAAGCACGGGTGGGTCCGGTTTTCGAATGATGAAGCATTCTTCGCGTTTCCATTCGAACTCATGTCTGAATTGGGAAAAGATAGCATCGGCGTGTTGTCGCCGTGGGACAAAGGAAAGGACGACTCACGTCTCCCATTTGAACGACCATCGAAATGTGAGCGTGCCGGTGTACTTGAGCTCGACGACCTTTGTGGGATTATAGAGCTCCAAGGTCTTGTGTTTACTCGTGGCGCTGGGGGCAGTCGCGCTCGCTAACAACGCCTCGGAGAGTGGATCTGTGCTGGCAGCATGAGTGACGCTCCGAGTACACGCAAGTCCCACACACCAGACACTTCGATTCGGTAGACTTGTTGTTGCTGAGAGACGATACGGCGCTTGCGATAGTGGACCGTGCCCGAGCCATCGGTGAGGTCGACCACAGTTCCAGCTGGGTACGACGGGTTTGGTGTGAGGGAGAGGGTGAATAGGTTTTGATCGAGGCTCATAATGGGATCGGATGCGAGGTTGACGCGGACAGTTGGAGAGTCGGAGTCGGAGGGATGGGAGTAGGGACGACAGACCCACCCAGGGGATTTACTAGATGGGGTCAAGACGGGTGTACTGCGCAACTAGTCATGACGAAAATATGCTTGCTGTAAAACGCAGTAAAGATACCAATTAGAGGCGGTGCCACAACCTGATCGTATCCTCCACGCTTCTCATGAGGATATGAGGTGGCAATGACCAGCATGTCACTGCTTGCACTGCCGCCGACTCGCACATGGTTCGATGCCAACGTCCAATTTTTGGAGCCCAATGAGCTAGTTCGGATTGTCGAAGTCTGTCTGGCTCGCTTCTCACCAAGGGCCGGGTGCGCATCCAGCGTAAAGGTACGGAAAGAATCTACACATTCTACTTGACCTGCATCGCTGACTCGGAGCGATCAGATGATCCTCAAGAGGGCTTAATAATGAACCCCTAGACACACCCTCGAAGTATCATCCACCGAGTCCACCTGAATCCCAAAGGCATACGTGTATATCTACTACCTAGTAGAAAAGGGCGGGTCACCTCGGACATAGAAACACCTCGGACCAAGCAGGAAAGAGCAAGTTTGGACTGCCAAGCAACACTGAGACATTTTGAGTGCATTGACCCAGGTGGCTCTGGAACAGGCGTGGTATGAAAAAACAATTTTCATACGTCGACAGGCTCGACTCATCCTCCCGTTCAGCCACCCAAGAGGTACTATAGTTCTTCTGTAACGAGACGACATCGTCCATTCCGACACGAGTGCCTCGCCGATCGGCGTTTGCAGGGGATAAACTTTGAATTTCTGGGGAATGATTGACCATGTCCGAGGTTGTTCCGTCCCCGTACCTCACTTCCTACAGTGTTGAATGTGTCTTCCTCGGTGCGTGGTCATGTCGTCTACTCCATGTTCCCACTGACGACATACTCCGGTAGGCATGAAGTAGGTATCCTCGTACGACGTATAAAACGCGAATTGTTGACAATGATCTAGCTGCATTCTATATGGATTCTGTGCCTACACGCTGTGGGGACAAAAATCCCTGTCTTGCAGGTAACGAGACGTTCATTCATCATGTGCGAATATGAAACCAACAAACCCGTCCGTAGAATGCTTTTCATCCTCAACACCCTGCAGTTTCTGCTGTGCGCAGCGCAAATCATCGTCCATGGGACACTTCTCTTCTTTGTGTTTACTGTCATCACTGGTGACGCTGTAGCGTACCTCCGTCACGTCAATCCCTATATTGTAACAGCCAATGTGATATTCAGCGTAAATGTGAGCTTGTTCATTCTTATTTCTCCTTTCGTCGCTGATCAGTTGGCTTGTAGTATGCTATTGGGAATGCATTATCGGTTTGTGCCGCTCATATGCACCTGCCATCTGCGCTCACACGTTTGCACAGACATGGCGCCTTTATGTCTTGTATGACAACAACCTCAGGGTTTGCTTCCCAGCGGTGTGTCCTCTCCGCTTTGATGAAGCTATGATCGCTCATGCACCCTCCTCTAGTTCCTCTTCTGGATCGGGCAACTCTGTGTGTGATCTTGTCGCCCGCTGCCTTATTCCCGTGCTTAACATAGCTCTAGGTTCGAGCGGATTGACAGCCCGCCTTATCATAACAAACCCTCGCATCGGGATGAGACAAAATACCGCAAACACCTCGTTGTGGGGATTCATCATAGCGTTAAACTTCTACGTGGCAACCGCGATCTGCTTTCGCCTCTGTATAGCGCAGAAGAGGGGACACACCATCCTAAGCCACTCTCTATTCAAATCGATCGCCATCGTTATAGTTGAAAGCAGCGCGTTGATCACACTGTGTAATGTGGTGGGGATAATCCTCCACGTTCGTAATTTTACCTATGGGGTTCTCAGTCTTGGGAGTAGCACCGAGGTTGCTGTGCGTCTATCCTTCTTCTCTCGCAAGTCCTATGGTTGATCGTCATATCCATAGGTTGTGTCTTCGCTGCTCATCACCGCACGGCATGCAATGCTGAGCCAGGCTCGATACCCTTCCAGCCCGCCCTCGACCTCGCTCGCATTCAACATGGAGTCCACGGAGTCTGCACAGGTCGATGCATCCATGACAACAAAAGCAGAAAATCCGTATTCATTGCAACCAGTTGGTGATTCGTGAGGATGTCGTGTATATGACCATGTCGTTTCTCGCTGTACCCGTTTTACTTATCAGCTGGCTTGATATGCGGTTTCCGGTCCGTTTCGGAAGGTTGTGGTGCCGCCATAATTAAAGACATTCGGAGTTGAAATCTCGAGACAGTGATGTTGTCTTGTCGCACAAACACTCCTTGTCAGACCCCAACGCTACCGAATTTGGATAGATTCAGTCGGCCGGGAGAGGGTTGGAGACACATTCAACGTCCATCTGCACGTCAAAACTCACAATATTCTGAACTGATACATTCACAGCATCCCCCAATATTGAGAGTCCGACAATGCATATTCACACTCCGATCGTTGCCGTACTATCTTCAGAGTTTGAATTTGGCCTGGCAGAGCCGGCTTGGATAGGGGTTACGTGCTACACCGGGTTTCCATACGTCGGAAACACGGGCAATGAATGGGTCTCTCTGCTCGCTGCAACCATGGGACGTCCTATGTCGCAGATGTACTTCGTTTTGACCAGCCTTACTGCCATCGTCGCGGGTACGTCTGTGCATATGCCATCTACTCCTGATTCCCGTTGACGACGCGTTCGAACAGGTATGAAGTAGGCCAATCCGTATTTGATGCGACGCAGGTCGAATACTGACCGTGACGATTGTAGTTTTATCTTATTTTTCTTTTGTATCTACGTGCTATGGGGTCAAAAAACCTCCTCTCGCAAGTAAGTCATTAATCCTCTAGCCGATCTACCTTTTTCTCATGAAGATTTTTCCAGATTCATTCTTCTCTCCGCCATCCTGCAGTTTTCCCTATCCGTGGCGCTGGCAGCTCTCTATATACGCTATCTCGTCGTCGCATTCGAGCTTCCCGCCGCAGACGCCGAGTTTTTTTTCCAACGTGTCAGCGGTTACTCGTTGGCATGCTACATTATATTCATCGTCAACGTAAGTCGGTGTATTCCCCTCGCTCATTGCTCTTCTGACTGGCGTTGCTGGTCTCTCCATCAGTACACTATTGAAGGAATCTTATTGGTTCGTGTGACTCCTTTCTTCCTCCCACCTGACTCATGGCAAGCAATATAATCAAGATCTGGCGTATCTACAAGGTATATGGAAATAACGTCAAGTTCTGTATCCCCTCGGTATGTTTGCTCTGCTATCGATGATGATAGCCTGGCTTGACCATACATACGTCGTCAGATCATCCTGCTACTCTTTCAACTGGGTAAGTGGTCCTGTCGAGCTCGCAGATATGCATGCCAATTCCACTCCAGGGTTTGGTGGGGTCACTGCCAAAGCCTATGCAACGCAGGCAATCATCATGGGTCGTCTACATACCTACAACATGGTCACGTTGGGCTTCATCGCAGCAGTCAACGTATCCGCGACAATCTTGATCTGCCTACGGCTGTGGATCGCCCATCGAAGGGCGTACATACTCAGCCTATCCAAATACAAATCGACCATCATCGTCGTCGTGGAATGTGGTGCCTTGATCACGATAAGCACGGTGGCGATCCTGATACTGTATACCGCGAAACACCCCATGGGTCTTGCCAGTCTCGGGGTCACGACGCAGGTCGCGGTGAGTTCGCCCGCAGTTGAACGGTCTTGTTCTTTGCATGACTGATCGTCGTTCGTTGGGCAGACCCTGGCGCCTCTACTTATCGTCGCGCGGCATGGGATACTGAATCGCCAGGATGTGAACCGCTCGCTCTCGTCTCTGATCCCCCTCCGTATTAGCGACGGCCGGACGCAGGATAAGCATGTGAGCACCTCTGTCGGATCCACTCAAACAAAGTGTGCCGGATCCCTTTCTCAAGCGACCAAGGACGTGTGCTGATATATGAAGGTAGCTTTCCTGAACAGGTTTGAGAGCAAATGGGGAAGATCTCGACGATCCAGACCACGCCGAGCTGATCGTTAATGATCCGTTTACGATGTTCTGACGGCCGTAAACACCAGTACTATTGGGACATTGTCGTTTCGCAAATGGATTCATATCTGGGTGATATTAAACTGCGGACCGAACAGGCTTTTATTTCTGGCTGGACTAGAAATGTAAAAGAGCAACGTTGACTTCTATATCTCCACCATGGATATGTCCTCCTTCATTGTCTAACAAGGTATATGAAAAGGAGTTTGTTGGCCATGAGCGCATGCAAGAAAGAACAATTTTGAAAGAAAAGAAAAAAAAACAAACAAAGAAAGTGTTCGTTTGCTGCCTGGCAGAACCGACTTTCTATGCTTGTTCCAATCATCGACTGAAACCCCACCGGGGAAGAGATCAGTTCTAAACCGATCAAGCCCGATGTCATAGGGACACTCACCCGGATCGAGAGGCCATCAAGCTAGGGATTTAGATGGCAGGGGTCCCCGAAGCACTCGGGTTGGGAGTGCCGGTTCTCTCACCGCTCGGGGAGGGTTTGGTAGGAGTGGGTTCAGGCGGGCGGGAGCTACCACTCGGGTTGTGCGGATCATACTTAGGCTCGCGAGAACTGGAGGGCTCAGGAGAGGGTCTAGTCGTGGGAGAACCAGAGGATTCAGCAGGGGGTACAGCCCTGGCAGCGTGAGGGCGGCCGGAGTGGTCTGGGGTTTCAGAGGGAGAGTGCGAGTGGCTGCCGGACGGGTGGACCGAGGGAATGATGCTCGGAGTGGGCACCTCCCTGCGAAGGTGGGGAGGGTGACTGGTGGTGTGGTCTGCGGTTTCGGTGGGGGTGTGCGAGGAGTGCGTGGTGTGCGAGTGCGTAGTGTGGACGGCACTCGGCCCCCTGCGAACACCTGGAAGACGGCTCGGAACGCCGTGGGGAGTTCCTACGGGGGTACCAGATGGGCGAACGTTGCCCAAATTGCCATGGCCACCCCCGCCACCGTTGCGACCAAAGAGTCGGATGCCAGGGACAGCTGCAGCAGCAGCGAAACCTAGAAGTGTGAACACAACGAAGGGTGAGGAGATGCGCATGGCGATGCTTCTAGGACGAGCGTTGACTGTGTGGATCAAAGAACGTGTTCCGACGCGGGAAGGGCAGGTGTTTCTACGAGAGGAACGCCGGGCAACCTTTCGGTGGTGGTATCTTTCTCGACGCTTTGCGAGTCCTTATATGTGTGCCCTGAGAAGCGAGATGAATCGGGTTGCGACTTATCCGATCAGATTATAGTTCGGTCAATGACAAGCGAGAAAAAAAAAAACAGAGAGAATGGATGTCCGCAATCCTGTCTGTCAGTGACATGGCATCATTAATTGCCTTCTAGCATCATCCGAACAACGGTGAGGCTCACCACTTACGTTGTCATGGCTCCACTGACAGTAACGGCACAAGCTATTCGCTCGAATGTCGAAACATAGCTAACGGTGTATTCTTGGGTACCAAGATTAAATTGCGGTAGGCTGCGCAGTAGATGCTGCGCACCGTTTAACCCTGTCTCCAAGGATATATATAAAGTCCTTCAAAAATCACGATGCGTGACATTAGTTCATGCTTAATCGCGGGAAGTGGATCGTCGAGCTGGTTGAGGATAGAAGCTTCAAGGGAGCCCCAAGTTTTGTCCTCATAATTTCCGATTTTCCGTGGTAATAGCACATCGCTGTCTATTGCAACGGGGTAGAATGGCGGGGCAGTTGACCTGGAAACTGAGACATTGGGACTTGGAATGGACAGTGCTCTGGAAGATGACTATTGTCCACGTTCCACTTCCGCCTCGCTAGATTAGGAAATCTCTGTTTCCCGCAATATCATAAAGTGTGTACGCGTTACGCATAGTATGCGAAGTTGTTGCAACCGACATGCAGCTAACGTTATTCTTTGTCAGTGGGCTCCACTCCCCTCATTTCACCGCTCAGCTAACATGTACTAATCAGTTGTGATTGCGCGCCCTCTAACTCCATTCAACACAAACACGCACGAACCACACTGCGGTTGTCACTTCGACCCTTGCCAGCTGGAAGATAAAGTGTGTATTAAGAAGGAAAAAAACGTACAGGCAAGTTCGCGCTAGGATAATAATAGCGAGCTCATGTCATCGCTCAAGGAAACGAGGATCCTTTCTTGAGTGTTTCGGACCGCCGCTCGGGTGAAGGTGAGCGCTGTCAAGTGTCACAGTGTAGTCGCGTATGGCGAACGAACGCCACTACGCGTGTCTCTCCAGATCCTCTGTTGCGGACAGCAGCGTCGAGTACGACCCACAGCGGAGAATACGAACGCAACATGCAACACAGCAAGACGTGTCACGAACTGGAATGTGAATCAAAGTGCAAGGGGGTGCATTCACAATGCGCGTCATTGTCTTGTCTTGTGATTAGTCTGCTTACCTGGTAGCCCGTTTCAAATCAGCAGTCTGATCACGTAGACGGCTCGCGGTGCGCAACCGTGGTATCGAAAGGCCCCCCACTCTCTTGCGTAAAACTTCACCGTGGAGTTCGTCCGACGAAAATGGGAGCGAGAGGAAGTCGCTTATGTCCAGCTGCTCCACGAATTCACCCGCACATTCGGCATAGATTCCATCATCACCGTCCGCATATTGGCCCCAGAAATACCACTTGTTGACTAGACCGCCTGTCATCATGATCCCAGGCTCAGTTACGGCGGGTTTCAGATTGATGCATGTTTATCGACGCGGATTACTACGATAGACGGACCTTTTAAGATAAGTACCCTTTTGGATCTTGCGTTAAATAAAACCACGTCCTGATCGGGACATTGACATCATTTCCGTTGAACCTCACCCGTCGTTTGTGGATTGAGATTAGAATATGTATGCGTCCCCCTGCAGTTTCCCGCCTGGATCTACCGTCAAAGCGTTGGAGTATGGTCCAAACTGGGGTGCTTCCCCCGGAAGGATTAAGAGTGAGGGCACAGCGAAGGGGCGCCTACAAAGCGAACAAGAGATGGCAACGTGGACACGCAGCGATTGGCGGTCATTATCATAAACAGGAGGCTACCACGCGTGTCCGGAAAATGATCAAAACCTGAACCTTGTGTCGCCGGGAACAGTGCCATGCCTTTTGTTTATGAAGTCCCACACTCGAATGTCTAGGTTTTCTTTTCTGTGTGCCATGTTATTCTGGTAAGTCACTATTAACAATGTGATCGTGCCATTCCCATCTATATGATCCTAGGTCCAAGGCCCGCCGTTATCCGAGTTGCCTATTACTTTAATACACGTTTCTTTTTGATGGAGTTCTGGTTGGCACGTTGGTCACCGGTGTTAGATGTAACAACGAGATTGGTGGACGGTTTTGATGGCGATGAGTTGTCAAGCTCCCAAGCGGTGACCACATCACAACCGCCGCTCGCGGTGAGACTCTGGTTTGGGCGGAACTGAGTTCGGTGCGCGGTCGAGTTCAGGAGCGACCCTTGCCTTGATTTTGAATCCTAGTAGCATTGATACTTGATAGCGACAGATCGAGCGGAAAAGCATGTTAAAACCTGGGCACCGTGACGCGATCCTGCCGTCCACGGTACCAATAGATAACCCAGCTATAAGACGAGACTGAGGAAAGGAGGAGGAATCATACTAGTCAAGACAGTTAAACGGCAAATTCTAAGTGGGAATCGCCCAAATTACAAGTACACGATGCAAGAGGCGGGACGGACGGCATAGGTGTTAGATGGTAGTCATGCGCACGACGACGGGGATATCAAATATATGCAGTACACCGAAGAAAGAGATAGGGAGACAAAACGAGACGAAGAAAACAAGTAGTAGCATGTGAAACGTTGAGGATCGATCGCGAGACAACAGGCGGGAGGGCGACAATCACTGGCATTTGAGCGGGGTGAGCGGGCACAGAGGGACGTGGGCGAAAAGAACAGGGTACTTTACATCCGTGGGCCTTCTCATCAATACCATCGCGGCAACTTCCCTGGACTGGACATATTCGGACTTTCGTACAGTAGTCCCCGTCGGTCGTATAATCCTGCGGGACTCTCCTGCGCCGCCCTTGCACCCAGCCTCGCAAACTCCTCGTCCAGCAACGCCCCCGGATCATGCGGATCGAAGATCCTTGATCCCGGTGTGCGGAAGGGTGACTCGGCTGCTGAGCCTGGGGTGGGGAAGACGAGCTTCTTGGGGGTGACAGGGGGAAAATGGGAAGGCATGGCGTCCCTGTCTCTGTCGCGATGGTAGGGTCGCTTGCGCGAAGGGGTGCGGACGTTCTCGGTATCAAACACAGCTGGGTTGATACCGTCGTCAGGGTTGAACGCCGTATGCGGCGGAGGGTCGAGGTGAGTCTTAAAGTGTGCGAGACTAGTACTAGGTGTCATGTGGAGGCCTTTGTGGGATAGCGGCGTGCGTATCGGGGAAAGCTGGACGGTGCTGGTTGCGCCACGATTGCGGGGAGGTGTGCTGGGACGTGATGGAGGGGTCGATGGGCGAGCGTGGGTAATAGTCGTTGGTTCCGGAACAAGCGCGGGAAGGGGAGGACGTTGGTGGCCGGCAGATTTTTTCTTGGATCTTGTGCGTCGGTCGAGGGTCGGAGATACAGGCATGGGTGGCAGGGCACGCGATTTCTGGGGAAGCCTGTGAGTATGGATCTAAGATTCACGCTGAGAGCGTACCTTTAGTGGTGTCTTGTGAGATGCCACGCTCTCCTTTTGCTTGTCCTTGTCCTTGCCGATCCGAACTTCGAGCGGCGCGGCGCTTGGTTCGAGTGGTGAAGTCGATTCCATACACACATCCGCAGTGTCCGTCTCTGGATGGTCTTCCGAGAGAAGTTGAGGGCTGGATGAGGAGCCATTGTTCGGAGTTAATTCAGGAAGGGACGAAGGTGGTGCGGGTGACGTGTGAGACGCGTCCGAGCTCTTGGCGGCCGACGAGGGGGGAAGAGAAGAGCTTCCTGCAGCACCAGATGCGATACGGGCATAGTGGGATGTTGGTGGTAGCGGAGGGAAAATAACTTCTGCGGGCAATTGCGTGCACTGCTCGTAATACGGTTGATGATGAACCGACGGACATGGAGGGAAAATGGGTAGAAAGTGAGTGGTAGGAACAATGGAAGGAAACATCGAGCCTTGGAACGGGGCGGGGGCCAAGGTTGGCACAGCAGGTGAGCTCATGTCAGTGGAAGAAGGGGGATCCTTTTTCGGGCGTTTTGCTTTTCGTCCGGATGCAGCATCCTCTGCAGGACGCTTCTTTGGCGGAGCCTTCTTCGCGGCTGCGGCTTGTTTGTATTCAGCACAGAATTCTTTTCTAAAGTTTCCGTTGGCAAAACATTCGAGATCACAATCCCAGATCGCCCACTGCGTTCGACCAAGGCTGCGATCGCGAGGCACTTTGCGGAAACAAACGGTTGTGGAGAGGACGTGGCGGATGGAGTTCATCCAAGTAGCTTCGTTTCTCTGGAAGTATGGGTAGACGATGGTGATCCAGTCATAAATCTCTTGCAGTGTAAGTCGGTGTTCGGGGGAAGAGAGAATTGCTTGGCCGATAAGGGCGGCGTAGGACAGTTCTGGTTTTTTCTTTGAATAAGGACCTGGCGGAAGCTTATAAGGTAGTTTGTCGTATTCATCTTCATCTGGAAGAGGACCCATTGGGCCTGGTGATGATACAAGATTAACAATGCGCTTCGTGGAGGGCGTCGCGAAGGGGGATGAGCGTGGGGGAGAAGAGGAAGGGAGGGGCGACTTGTAGTAGTTGTTTCGACGTGGAGTGAAGGGATCCGCGTCTTGTGGTGCAGATTGTACTTGGGCGGGCATACTTCCTGTGCGAGAACGCGTCGGAGTGGGAGAGAGAGGCCGAGCAAAGGAAGTCTATGATGGAATCAATATGGAGTAAACGGGGTGAAGAACGAGCGGGAAAACCTTCTTGTGACGCGAAGGAGGTTCAATAGAGTCATAGTCTCTATAGTACTTTGTATGTTGCGGTGTAACGGGGGGAACCGCGAGTGTATTATTTTGGCGCACGTCCTGTCACGGGATAAATCGTCGACGGGAACGTGGCATTACACACAACAAACCTGTAGAGCAGTATTGCTCGAAGAATCAGACTGATCTGAGTCTGGGACGCGTCGCGAATCGCGTGACTGCATGAAGGCATCGAGACTGAAGGACGTGCGCGCGGGCGATGGCGAAGGGGGAGGGCGATCTTTTCCCTTTGCCTTCTTCTCGCGTTTCGCCTTGCGACTCTTGCGCTCGAGGATCATTTCCATGCTATCCATCTGCCTGAGGGGCATCGCGGGTTCGATGGGCTCTGATTTCACGGGCGTGGACGGAGATGGTGTCTGGGAGTGACCTGGTGCGCTCGGGCGAGAAACTGAGCGCGTTCTTGTGGATCCACCAGCCGTGGCCGCTTGTTCTGGCAGATCCGCAGAAAACGGACGTGTCACGCCAGCGCCGTGGTGTGTGAGGAATTGACGCATCTGGTCGCTGTGTCGCAGGAGGTCGTCTCTGGTGAGGCCAATCGAGTACAAGACTTGAGAAATGGGAGAAATGGGTTTCGCAAGAGGCTCAGCCATCGCTTATAAAAGAGAGAAAAAGTAAAAGAAGAAGGAAGGAAAAGACACGAGCTGGTCGTCGCGGTCGACGTTGACAAGGAAAACACACGACAAGGAGGCTGTCACGCTCTGCGTAGATGTCACACATGTCACACCTCTCTTGTGCGCTGCAGTCATGGTGTACCATAATCTCAAAGGTGAGCTCAGCGTCCACCACCTCGACTCCCGCTGCTCACCGTCCGAATCAGCCTTGATCAAGGGAATACGAGCATGCAAGGTCCGTGCTCGGCGCCGCCGTCGCTGGCGACACCGCTGACACCGTGCAGACCGTCGCAGACGAACGCGCACTAATCCAGCAGGAATCCGCAGCCATTCGGGCTTCCTTTAGAGAGGAGGACTCGTATGCTCGATACCACAACATTGCGAAACTTCTTTACATACATATGCTCGGCTCACCAGCCCACTTTGGCCAGATCGAATGTCTCAAACTCGTCGCCAGTCCACGCTTCACCGATAAACGTCTTGGGTACCTCGGTATCATGCTCCTCCTGGATGAGAATCAAGAAGTGCTCACACTCGTCACAAATTCGCTTAAAAAGTCCGTTCCTCCCCCTCCGCTCTGCTCCAATCCCTAACTTGCGCTGCAGCGATTTGAACCATTCGAACATGTACGTAGTCGGCCTTGGCCTATGCACATTCGCGAACATAGCGTCGGAAGAAATGTCCCGCGATCTCGCAAATGAGATCGAGAAGCTACTCGGCTCGAGTAATACCTACATTCGCAAAAAGGTACCATTCATCACCTCGTCCTGTCTGCCCCATCATCCATATTTCACATCCAGGCTGCCTTATGCGCATTGAGAGTCATAAAAAAAGTCCCCGATCTCATTGATCATTTCATCGCAAAGGCCAAGAGTCTCCTTACGGATCGCAATCATGGTGTGCTCCTCGCTTCCATCACCCTCGTTTCCGAGATGTGTCAGCAGGACGAGAACTGCTTGAACGAGTTCAGAAACGTTTGTCCCGATCTTTTGTCGCTTGATGCTCCTTTCATCTTGATCCACCCAGGCCGTCCCTCTCCTTGTCCGCAATATGAAAGCTTTGGTCACAACTGGCTACAGTCCGGAACATGATGTATCAGGCATAACCGACCCATTCTTGCAGGTAAAAGTCCTCCGGTTACTTGGTCTCCTCGGTCAGGGTGATGTCCGAGCGAGTGAAACTATGAACGATATCCTTGCCCAAGTACGTATACCCTCCCCATTGACCCGACCACATTTTGAAGTGTCCAGGTTGCTACGAACACCGACTCCACTAAAAACGTTGGAAACTCTATCCTTTACGAAACTGTCCTCACTGTGCTTGATATTGAAGCGGACAGCGGCCTCCGCGTCATGGCCATCAACATTCTCGGTAAATTCCTTAGTAATCGTGATAACAATATTCGGTACCTATCACCGT
>JBBPUP010000124.1:26257-49039 GCA_038094735.1 Exsudoporus floridanus
CCATGCTCAAAATTTCATTTTATTCATGACCTTTGTAGGTATGTAGCCCTCAACACCCTTAACAAAGTCGTCTCGATGGATACGAACGCCGTACAACGTCACCGCAACATCATCCTTGACTGTCTCCGCGAT
Source organism: Exsudoporus floridanus (assembly GCA_038094735.1). Taxonomy (NCBI): domain Eukaryota; kingdom Fungi; phylum Basidiomycota; class Agaricomycetes; order Boletales; family Boletaceae; genus Exsudoporus; species Exsudoporus floridanus. Next base: position 26,390 of record JBBPUP010000124.1, read on the forward strand.
GGGGATATCTCAATACGGCGTCGTGCCCTCGAACTCTCATACGCACTCATCAATGAGCAAAACGTGCGCGTACTTGTTCGAGAGCTCCTGGCCTTCCTCGAAGTTGCAGATGACGAATTCAAGACAGGGATGACCACTCAGATATCCCTTGCTGCCGAACGATTTGCTCCCAATAAGAGATGGCATATTGATACCGTGTTGAGATCGTTGAAACTCGTGAGTAACCTCACCCTCAAAGCAAGCACCAAATACCGACAATAATTAGGCCGGAAACTTTGTCAGAGAAGAGATATTGTCAGCATTCATCCGCCTTGTCGCACATACCCCTGAGTTGCAAGGTTACACCGCATCCAAGTTGTACACTGCTCTTCAAGCCGACCTCTCGCAAGAATCACTCACACTTGCGGCAGTCTGGGTCATCGGTGAGTACAGCGAGGTTCTCCTCGAAGGTGGCATCATCGATGAAGACCAGCCCAAAACCGTGATTGTTCATGCTCGCTAGTAATTGAACTACTTTAATCTGTGCTTTTTTTTTTTTTTTTTTTTCAGGCAACCGACAAAGATATTCTTGACCTCCTCCTCTCCGTACTCGATTCACCTTATGCCAACCACCTCATCCGCCAATTCGTCCTCAGCGCAATCACAAAGATGGCCTCGCGTCATACTACCACCGCGCCTCAACAAACGCGGATCGTAGAAGTGCTTGCCCAGTATACGACGAACCCAGAGCTGGAATTGCAACAGCGTGCGGTGGAATTCGCGAGCTTGTTTGCATTGGGCGATCTTAAGGTCGGCGTACTTGAGCGAATGCCACCTCCGGAGCTCAAAGCGACTGTTATGGGTGTTGGTACGTCTTGTCAGTTTTCAGGGGACCTTTACGCTGCTTACGACTTTTGTAGTTAGCGAAAACAAACCCGTGGGTTCTACGAGAGGAGGAAAGGAGGTATGTTTTGCTTTCACTTGCTCGTTATCGTGTATTCACACAACCACTAGGCTGACCTCCTGGGAGACGAGATTACCTCTCCTACCCCTCAACTCAATGGACAAACAGCGCAAAACAACCAAGATCTCCTCGCCGAGATCTTTGGTAGCAGTGCCCCCGCCGCTACCTCACCTCAGCCAATGTCCTCCGTCTCGCCACAGCCACAAAGGAACAACATACAGGACATCCTTGGACTCTTTGATGCATCTCCGAGTCCCGCGTCTCCCGCGCTAGCACCGGGCCCGTCAGCATCATCACTAGCATTCTCGCTACCGCAAACACAAGTACAGTCCCCTGTGCAGACGCAGTCACCAGCAGCGGTAGCGCAACAACCACCGACGGGACCCCGGTTGGCCTCGTACACCGTATACGAGAAAAACCAGCTGAAGATCACATTGACGCCGCAAACATCCGCTGCACGTCCAGGCGTCGTGAACATCATGGCACGGTTCCAAGTCTCGGAGACAAATACGGTCACAGGACTGCATTTCCAAGCCGCTGTGCCCAAGGTATATTTAAAGTTGAATGACGTTTAGGTGAAACTGATTGGGTTTCTTGGGACACAGTCGCAACAACTGCAGATGCTTCCAATGTCGAATCCAGATGTGCGGCCTGGGGCAACAGAAACGCAACAGATGCGTGTGCTCGCTCCTCCCGGGGTAAGTCTTGGCCTCCCATTGACGTATCGCCCGACAACGAACTGACTTATCTCGACATAGTCGAACGTGCGGCTACGATTGCGCGTGGCGTTTACGCTTGCTGGTCAAGCAATACAGGATCAGGTCGATTTCTCGGGATTCCCTCCCGGGCTGACTGGGTCTGCGTGATGGAGCATGTAGATGACTACTATTTGGACTTACTTTCGCATGAGATCTACACGAATGACTGAATGGATTTTGCTGTCTTAGACCTTGCTCGACGGTTGTGTTTTGGTTTGTTGTACTTGAGTCGACTTGGTTGAATTAGCCCCTGTCAGCCCAATGTCAGCCATCCCCGGGTCAGCCTCTGCGCACTTGATCTCGCTGGCCCGGCGATGCTCTTAGTTCCTCGATACTTAGTTCTCACCAACGCAGCCTAGACATGTCTGACGAATACCCGAGACTACCACGGAAGCATCGTAGTGAGGACGACCCCAAGATGATTGGCCTCTGGAAGGTGGGCAGAACGATCGGCAAGGGCAGTTCAGGTAAGTCCTTGCAAAGCGTCCCCAACCCGCCCACCTCCATCCTCCGACAGGCCGCGTCCGCATCGCACGACACACCAAGACAGGCCAATACGCCGCCGTCAAGATCGTCTCCAAACAACACCTCCTCAACAGCACCACCGCCACACGTCCCACCGACACCCCTGAACACATGCTCCTCAGCATCGAGCGCGAAATCGTCATCATGAAACTCATCGAACATCCCAACGTCATGCGTCTCTACGACGTCTGGGAAACCTCCTCCGAACTGTATCTCATCCTCGAGTACGTCGAAGGCGGGGAGCTCTTTGATTACCTCTGTACGCGGGGACGACTCGCGCCGCCCGAAGCGTTGGAGTGCTTCCAGCAGATCATCGCAGGGGTGGATTATTGTCATCGATTTGGGGTTGCCCATCGGGATCTCAAACCGGAGAACTTGCTCATGGACCGACAGGGTAACATCAAGGTGGCGGATTTCGGTATGGCGGCATGGCAGACGGGTGCACGAGAGGGCTTGTTACAGACGGCTTGCGGAAGTCCGCATTACGCAGCGCCAGAGGTGGTCATGGGCCGTGCCTATGACGGACGTGCGTCAGATATTTGGTCGTGCGGGGTGATCTTGTTTGCGTTGCTGGCGGGACGGCTGCCGTTTGATGACGAGGACCTGGGGACGTTGTTGAACAAGGTGAGGAGCGGACGGTACGAGATGCCGATGGGGATCGAATCGGACGCGAAGGACCTCATCGAACGGATGTTGGAACGGGACGCGGAGAAAAGAATTACAATGCCCGAAATCCTGGTGCACCCGTTTTTCGTTTCGAGCAAGCCCAAGGCGGTGAGTAGGGATATGCCAGACCTGGATGCGCTCGCGAAGCCGATCGGGGGAATGGAGGAGATCGACCAAGATATCTTTGCAAACTTGAGGACATTGTGGCATGGGACGCCCGAGGAAGATATACGCGAGGCGCTCAGGGGCGAGACACCGAATTGGCAAAAGGGTGTCTACCATTTGCTGGTCCGATATCGCAACGCGCGTTTGGAAAATTATGACGAGGAGGAAGCGATGGCGAGAGCAGGGAGGAAGAAGAGTCGGAAAGTGTCCTCACAGGCCCGGGGCGGGGATGTGACTATCGACCAGGGTATGGTGCGCACGACGTCACAGGCCACCGATCTTGGACGGTCGCCGTCCACGTTGCCACCGCGTGCGGCTCCACCGACGCCTCGACGCGCTGTACGCAGGAATATTGTCGAGGAACTCGTACAACTGGGTGCTCCGCAGATCGTGTTACAATCACCAACGCCGCCACGACCAGGCGCGACGCATTCACCTTCGCCCTCGCGGCACTCGTCTACCTCGCCACTCTCTCCAAATCTGTCCCCGCTCACGGTACCGGAGGTCAAGGACGACAAGATGCAACTGTTCTTTCAACAAATTGTGGAGCACCTCAACGCGATGGAGATACGCGCAGGTATGGCGTCTGTGCCTGCATCGCCACAGCCACAGTCTCGGCAGCCGTCTACTCCACTTACGAGCATGGAGTTCGGAAGAGAGCGACAACGACCACCAGTGTACGGTCTCAACCGGGAAACACACAACCACAGTGATCCTCTGGCTCCAGTTTACGGTAGCACCGCATCAAATGTCGGAAACATGCGACATAACGTGTCCCACCATGCTGGTCAATTCGGGGAACTGGACAAGGAAAACAGACGTTATCAGGGGCCAAGTATGAATGGCGTCGTGAAGAAATCGTCGCTACGCAACAATGATACGAGCTCACGGAGACAACCTTTGCGCGTGCAAATCGTGGAACCCTCACCGCGGAAGCTAGAGAGGAAGAAGAGCGTCGAGATATCGACGCCAACGATGACGGTGTCCCCTGCGTGGTCAGACAGCTCGTTCACCCTACCGTCGACGCCGCGACGACGTTGGCTTGGGAACGTGTTCAAGTTCAAGCCGGCGAGCTATCAGCTCCTGTCTGTGCACGATGCGTTCACGAGTCGGGAAGAGTGCAGACGGCTGCTGGTTGGGATTGGTGTCAGGGTGGTCCTTACGCTCTCTGAGGGGAGCGGGGTTCTCAAGTGCCGGTTCGATGAGACAAGGGATCCTACGGTAATAAAAGCAGTAAGATTTAGAGCGGAGATACGCGAAGCGACGATGCAGCAGGTCAGGGCGGGCTTCCAGGTTGCGTTGCAGTTGATCCAGGAAAGAGGGGCATCATCAAGTTTTCAAATTATATGCCAGCGGTTGAGGAGCGTCTGGGAGTTGGACGTTGTGCGACCGCCGATGGGGGGGCATAGTCCATTGTTTAGTCCGGAGATGGAGGGAGGGAGATTTGCGGAGATGGTTTATCCGGATTAGAACGCAACTTTAATTTGTGTGCAGAATCTGAAGAAAGGTGTCTGTTTAGCAAGAGATGAGCACTACAAGGTGATATTACAAAGGCCCGTCCATGGTGGGCATTGTGCTAGCAGAGCGCGATGGTGGCTCGGACAGTACGCTGTCACTTTCATCGACGTTCATTTCTTGATCCTGATGTTGCAATAATGCATGATCTACTTGTAGCAAGCGGTGTTTGCCAGGTTTAGATACGACGGCCACCGCGGGATCTGAGCTAGATATACGGATGAATCGAAGCAGCTGAACGTAGGCGATTTCTTTTTGGTCCCATTGACGAAAGAGTTGAACAGTGGGCTCATGTGTGAGATCCGGGACCTCTTTGTGAAAAACGTCAGGTACGCTGAGTCCGGGTGAAGTCTTGGACCCACCGATGCCGGTTCTGTACTCCTCCGTCTCCCTCAGTTTGATCTCCTCTAACTTCGTCTCCTTTGTACTCTTTGACCTGCCCTTGCGCCGCGCCGCCCGCTCCTGCCCCAATTCGTCGTCATGTCGTGTAAGCCACACGTCCCGGACGACAGCATGTAAATCTCCGAGAGTGAGAACGCCCACTGGGGGTGACGCATGGTAAAAAAAGCCATACACGTCCACTATTAGTCCGACGTCAGAACCAAAGCCAAACCAATATCGCGATGGCACGAGTCCACAACACGACTCGAGTGGAATCGACGACAACGTACCTTGGGCAGCGTATTTTTTGGACCGCTTGACGGTTGCTTCTGCGAGCTTTGATTTCCTCAGGTGGGTGCGAGAGAGTTGGGCTGCTTTTCGAGAGTCTGGGTGGAATATTTTTTTGTCTTTCTTCGGTGCGGCCATGCTCGCAGCTTGAGAAATTTAAGATTTTCCTTATCGGCACAAATTCAATTATCCTCTTTGGTTGTCGCCGCTCCGAGAATATCAATATCAGCCAGACACCGCAACCTGTAAAAGAACACGGGTCGGAAAAGCAAAGCAGTTACACTGTACGCAGGTATTGAAACGAACTCGGACAACATTCGCCGGTTGAGCTGCAAAACCCATCGTTCACAGTGTCTCGTGTGCTCTCTCATAGATGGTACGTAATCCCATCTTGGAGCTAAGAATCTGTCGTTGATAGTGTCTGGTCATCTGTGCGCCTACAGGGTGTACGTGCTCTCATCTGAGAGGTGTAGAATACATCGCTGATGGTGTTGTCTCATCTGTGCACCCACAGGACGTGCGTGATCCCATCTGGGAGGTGTATAATCCGTTTCTGATAGTGTCTCATCGTTTGACTTCCTACAGGAAGTGCGTGATCTGGTCCTGAAGGTGCGGAATCCATTGCTAACGCTGTCTCTTCTGTCCGCCTACAGGAAGTGGGTGATCTCTTCTGAGAGCTGTAGAATTGATCGCTGACGGCGTCTTGTCGTTTGTCACCCTACAGTTCGTGCGTAATCTTACTATCTGGGAGCCACAAAGTCCATCGCTGACGGTGCCTCGTTGTCCGGCCACCTGCAGGAAGTGCGTGATCTTGTCTGTGATCTGCAAAATCCATGAATGAGGTTGTCCTGTCGTCTACCCTCCTACAGGAAGTACGTAATTTCGTCCGAGAGGTAAAGAAACCATCGCTGACGGTGCCCCGTCACACGTACGGTTACAGGAAGTAGGTCATCTCATGTGAGAGCTGCAGAATGCATCACTGATGGTGTCTCGTCGTCTGTCCACCTACAGTGGGTACGTGATCTCATTTGAGAGCTGCGGAAGCCGTTGTTGACGGTGTTTCGTCTGCTCTCCTACAGAAAGTACGTGATCTCATCTGAGAGCTGCAGAATCCATCGCTGACAATGTCTCATCTGTCCGTCTACAGGAAGTAGGTGATCTCATCTGAGAGCCGCCGAATCCGTCGCTGACGGTGTCTCGTCGCCTGTCCACCTGCAGTGGGTACGTGATCTCATCTGAGAGGTGCGGAATCCGTTGCTGACAGTGTCCTGTCATCTGTCCACCTACAGGAAGTATGTGATATCGTCTGAGAAGTGCGGAATCCACACTGATGGTGTCTCATTGTCTGTTTGCCTGCAGAAAGTACGTGATCTCATCCGTGATCTACAGAATCCATCGTTGACGGTGCCTCGTCTGCCCTCCCACAGGAAGTACGTATTCTCGTATGATAGGCGCGGAATTCATTTTTGATGGTTTCTCGTCGTCTGTCCGCATACAGAACGTTTATGATCCCGTCTGAGATGTGCAGAATCTACCGCTGACTTTGTATCGTCGTCTACCCTCAGAGAGTGCGTGATCCCATCTGAGAACTACAAGATTCATTGCTGACACTGTTCCGTCGTCTGTCCACCTACAGGAAGTACGTGATCATTTGAGAGCTGCTGAATCCATCGCTGACGGTGTTTCGTCATCTGTCCCTCTGCAGTGGGTGTGTGATCTCGTCTGAAAGGTGCAGAATCCATTGCTGACAATGTTACCTCGTCTGTCCACCCACAGGACGTACGTAATCTTAACTGGGTGTTGCAAAATCCATCGCTGACGGTGTCTCGCTCTACTTCCACCTACAGAATGTATGTGATCTCATCTGAGGGTTGCAGAATCCACCGCTGAAGATGTCCCATCGTCTGTCCTCCTACAGCGGGTGTGTGATCTCACCTAAATGACACAGAATCTATTGTTGAGGATGTTTCATCATCTGTCGTCTGACAGAGAGTACGCGACGTCGCTTGAAAGCCGGAGAATCCATCTCTGACCGTGCCTGGTCGTCTCTCCACTTTCAGGATGTGTGTGTTCTCATCTGAGAGCTACAAAATCCATTGCTGACGATGTCTCGTTGTCTGTCCACCTCCAGGAAGTATGTGATTTCGTTCTGGAGCTGCAGAATCCATCATTGATGGTGTATCAATGTCCGCCATCGTACAGTGGGTGCGTGATCTCGTATCAATGGCGGAGATTCCATCGTTGAAGATGTCTCGTCGTCTGTCCTCTGACAGAGAGTGCGTGATCCCATTTGAGAGCCGCAGAATCCATCGCTGACGGCACTTCGTCGTCCGTTTGCCTACAGAGAGTGTGTGATCTCTGAGAATTGCAGAATCCATTAATGCTGACGGTGTCTCGTTGTCCATCCTCTTACAGAGAGTGCGTGATTTCACCTGGAAGCTGTGGAATCCATCGTTGACGGTGTCTCGTTGTCCATCCCCTACAGGAAGTACATGATCTCATCTGAACACTGCGGAATTCATCACTGACGGTGTCCCATCGTCTCACCTACAGGAAGTACGTGAGAGCTGCATGGTATCTTGCAAATGTACAGAAGCAACTACTGACTCTCTCGTTATCTGTCCACTCACAGTTGGTGTGTGATTTCGTTTTGATGGGTGCAAAAGCAAACACTGACCAGCTCATGTTGTTCACCTGCTCACAGTTGGTGTGTAATTCTATCTTAGAAACGAACGTTGACTGTGTTTCATCACCCGTCTACCACCCACAGGTGGTACGTTATCTGGTTGGATGAGTACAGAAAGAATCGTTGACGGTGGCTGGTTATGTGTTCATCAACAGAGAGTGGGTCATGACTTGACAAACTTCGCGTCCCGGGTGTCTCTGTGGGCGAAACCCTCGGAATGGCTGAAGTCACACCACCCATATCCACTCCTACGTTCAAAACATTGACATTAATGTTTTACCTCGCAACTACTTTGAAATCGTGATGTTCCAGCAACAACCTATGATATACGAGGTGTGTAAGCGCACTTCAGGGTCTCGAATGCATAGTTTGATGGACGCCCTCAGCGTCTCATTGTATACGTCTCTGTCCATCTTGCCGTTTTCCCCACTATCCATTGGTATCTGCTTCCTTGTGCTGCCTGAAGTAGTCTAATCAGCGATCAGTTCCGTGGACAAATTCAAGGAGACCTTGGGCAAGTGGCAACGTAGTGGTACAACAAACCTCTTACGAAATCATCGTCAAATCCAGAAGCAGCTGGTAAATCCATTAGCACACGTCTGTCATCGCACTTCATCGTTTGTTACCTTCTGTCTCATTAGTGTCTTTCAGCGGCTTGTCGACATGGACCGCGATAGTCACCTTCGGGGGCTGCTTAACCTCGATTTAACTGCCTTATTGGGGGTTTTAGAAGCTCAGATCACGGATACGGCAGGATATGAAGATCTTGTTGACACCAAGGGTCCTGGCGCGCAGGTTCTTGTCGATCTGCTTCACATGGTAAGCAACGAGTCCATCCTATTCTAGATGATATTGACATGAGTACATATTATAGCGCTTGAGCTTTCCTACAGTGCATAAGCGACTATACCTCACAGCACTTACCCATTTGACAGAGAAATCCGGATTATACCCAATGTCCTTAACTCTGGCCAAGGTCGAGCCCGAACGTGGCCGACGGGCAGGCGGTGGATTTGGCGATATCTTCAAAGGACGGTGCTTCAGTGAAGAGGTTGCGCTCAAGGTTCTCAGGCTATCTCTGCCGTCTGGTGTCGATAGCCTGAATTCTTGGAGATCGTCTGATGGTCGTGCTCAGGAGTATTTGTCCGAAGTCCTCATATGGCGACAGTTGTCGCATCCCAACATTCTGCCCTTCTACGGTGTCCACTTTCTGGACACTCCTCTGGATGTGAAAGTTTGCCTTGTGTGTCCCTGGATGGAAAACGGGAACGTAGTGGAATTCCTGGATCGTCGGAATCGTATGGCCCCCGAGACAGATACCACAGATTGTATTTCTTTGGTGGGTCAAATTCCACCGAGGCTAGTGTCTTATTTTTTATGTCTGCTTTCTAGGCATTTGATATTGCAGAGGGTCTCAAAAGCGAGAATATTATCCACAAGGACTTGAAAGGGGTTTGTATTTCTTGTCATTGATGTGCACACAAGATCACTGAATGTGTTACCTTTGTAGTACAATATCCTCATCTCTCCATCGATGAGAGCTTGCATTGCCGACTTCGGTCTTTCCACCATAACAGACTCCGGAGCTGCAACGACTATGGTTGGGAGCATGATGATAGGAACTATGAGATGGATTGCTCCTGAACTTTTCCCGAGTGGGCAACAGGATGTGCCAGTTTCACGATATCATACATTTGCTAGTGATATCTACGTGTTTGCATTGGTATGTTATGAAGTAAGTTACGATCCCTTCCCGTTCAAGGAATTTGACTATGTTCTCTGGGAAACTGCCCTTTGAGGCCGATGACGAGTTGATGCGTCGTGTCGAGAGAGGGGTGCCTCCGTCCTTGCCTTTGGACTTCGTACTCCGCGTCCGGGGAGGGGAGCGTCCTTCCTTGCCTTCAGACGAGTTAAGCAGACGTCATAGCTTAACCTCTGAGATGGTAGATTGCTGGGCCGGAGATCCGACGACCAGGCCCACTGCTGAACAGGTTGAAGAGCGATTACATGTTTTGTGCAAGTTGAAGCAGCCGCCCGATGACAGCCCCCTCGATAAAATGGCGGCCTCATTTCATGCAAAGGCGCTGCACGAGCAGGACGATCCCTTTGTTATCCTCATGAGCCAGGTCCCGGGATAGCGATAGACTTTTGCGACTGGAGGGAGGGAACGATATTCGTGGTTTCTGATCAAGGGTATCTATCCATTGCACAATGTTCAGTTCCATAGTACTGTACATACTAAGGATACTTCGCCATGCCGCGAAATATACGCAACACTAGTATACCTGCAAGTGGTTTACTTGAGCCCGTATACTCGGACTGGGCCTGACTTGCGTATGTTTACGACCGTCGTGCCCTAAGCATATTAACAAAGCGTCTTCCGAAGCCTGGCTCATGGCTTGTTTCAATTTTGCCCAGAGGACCACGTAGTTGGATGCGATTGATAAAAATCGTCTCCTGCGGTTCTGCGAGGCGTGAATTAGAGCTGGTATATGTGTGTATGAATAGGGTCCCTCACCATCATCCGGAGCGTTTGGTATCGACGCCGAGCGGACTTTTACACACATAAATAATGCTGAAGATCTCATCGTGGTGAATTACTTGCCTGCGTGAGGGCCACACTTTTCGTAGCCCACGCTCTTCGACCATTCACCCCAAACGTTCGCACCTGAGCCCCGGACAAGGAAGGATAGTCCCGCTTCGACCCTTTCGTGGACATTGACTGCGATTGCCCAACGATTAGTCTTGACGGTCCCGGTAACCAAGATGAGTTCGTCTGGCGAAATGTTTTCCCTGGATAATCTAAATGAGCGGATAATATCAAATGAGTGTTAATCGAGCAAGTAACTTAGCACAGAATGTTCGTCCTATCCACTCGATATTAGATTTGAAATACTCCTTGAGTTCTCCTTCTTGCCTCAGGCTTTCCCTTCTAACGACATCTCCAGGGATGAGGATAACGTCGCCTGCGCCTACTGTGCTGAAATGGAATCGAGCTCCACCTTCAACAGCGGGCTTGGAGGATCTGGATGGATGCACAAGTCAGCATATTGTTAAAAGGGCAGCAGTCAGCGAGTGCTTACACCTCAATCTTGCGCTTAGCTTTCGCAAGAGCCTATAGACGCAATAAAGATTAATGCCTTCCTGGGTGCACGGGTGGGGGTATAGTTACGTGTAGAGCCTGCCACTCGGTGAAATCTGGTTTGGCTTTGACGAGCTTTACGGGAGGAGGAGCACCCTCCATGTTGGTATCTGGGTGAGCGATGTTGTATAAGGCCTGAAAAGATCCATCGCTCCGTTTTATAAAGCCGACATCGCCAAGTTGTACGCTGCAAGGCGAGAAGAGAGGAAAGCCGAATTTGAGGGGTAAGATGCGATTAACGTAGGTTGCCTTTGGATCGCGCATATGGGAGTAGCAAGCAGGTGGGGATGGGAAACCCGACTCTGAAGGGCCAGTTATGGCTGTTCTGGCGAGGATTATAGCGACCCAACAATGTGTTTAAGGCGTGGCCGCACAGCATAGGATCGCGGTGCATTGGGCGGTGGTGCCAAGATTATATTGAGCCGAGTTCCAGTGCGTTTCAGGCATGTTCAAGTTACGAGGCTGTGCGAACGTGCGAACTGTGGGCCGTGCAGAAGAACACAAGCATCCATATCGCGGCTGAAGCGCCGACACTTGAGCGCGTTTACTCTCATGTTTTCCTCAACGTGGCAAATCGAGATCGACGCCTACGTTGAGGTTCGTCTTGCTCTGGGTGGCTAGCTCCGTCCTCCCCAAGGACGTGTTTTCTCCTGTTGAACACAGCTATCGGCCATGAGCAACTCTGAGTGGGAGCTTTGTTGAAGGCGTGGAATCATGACACGAAAAGAGACACGAGTCCAACTTGATGTCCAATAAACGTAGCAACGCGGAAATGTGCCACTGGTGAACCTGCCAGTGATAATCAATACTTCTCTTCCTTGCTCGGCCATCAATGCTCATCATCCTCGTTTGCAACCTTCTTTTTACGCATCCCCTCATCATCATGCGTCACGAACAGGACTTGGGACTGCCTCGTTCGGAGCTCGCATCATGCCCGGTGACCCGTGACACTACCCTCTTCCAGACCTCCACCACGCTCATCGCACCTCCGTCTGCATAGTTCTCACTCATCGCGAATTCGGTTGCGCTGCGATCTCATGCCGAGTTACAGGTCTCACCCCTGCGAAGAATTCCGCTGCTGGACCAAGGGTTGTATTCTTTGGTGGGCTTCATGTCAGGCTTCACATCCCTCAAGCCTTCCATCCTACAGGATTCCTTGACGGCGGGAGGACGTAGTCACGGAAGGGTACGGAATGAGAGGAGGGTCAGCTTTGAATCAGGTACGACGGAAACAGATAGTGACGAAGGATCGCAAAACCGCACCTTACATGACCTATGGTACGTTCTCTGCATATCCTTTTTGGCAACTGCACTTGAAGCTTATCGACCTTTTGACAGTGCCACAACTCGAGTCGCAGATTCATAGTCTCTCGACATCGTTCTCACCTTGTTTGCAGCGCGTCACTGGCATATGTATATGCGTACGACCTCTTCTTTGGGGTTACGTGCCTAGTGCCGGCCAATGCACTAGCACCCCGCGTGAGTGGTTCACAATACCCCAGATTCCCTCTAGGCCTCTTCGCATTCATCATCTTCAAACTATATTCCGCCTCTCACCTCCCCCTTATGAGCATCGAACGAGCCGTACAGAATATCACCACGAGTTTTGGTATAGTACGCGTCTCGTCCGTTCGGGATGCTGCTTCCCGGGAGAGGTAGTATTGAGCCCAGTTCACTCTCACAGCGCTCCTCGTGCATGTACATTCTCGCTGGAGACTGTGCGACCCCCAAGCTCGACCGGGAAATCCCCCCCCCTACGCCGATCCTACTTGGTTCCGCGGCTAGCCCAGGTTGCCTGTTATCCCGGATTTTCGCGCTCGCCTCAGAGCCGAGCATGGAGGACGTGAAGCGAGCGTGCAGGGCCGCTCTTATGTACGAGTGCGTAAGGGACTTGCTTGATGGACACGAGGCTGTCCTCGGCGACGACGGGGTCAGAGGCAATGAGCCACTGACGGCCGGGTTGGCTTCGAAGCTTCTATCCGTCGCGTGAGGGCGTTAAAGGACGAGAATGTGGTACAGAAGGTCTATAGAGGCAATTTTTGGTTAGCCTCTGTCGAAGACACCAGTCAAACCAGTCCCATGCCCTGTACCTGGTGGATACGCTCACCCATATTATAAAAGACTGTCAGAGGACACCATCCTCTAGCTGCACACCGTCGTCCCGCCTCTACTTCCACAGGCATCATCCACCATTACTGATCTTGCAGATTCCCGCCTTCAGCATCACCCTTGCTTTCGAGTTCGAGGGCTATAGGTCGTGGCGACTCTCGATTTTGATAAATCAAGGGAGATGACACGGAAATTGGCGGAATGTGTATCCATGAGTACGACAGAAGTACCCACGCCCTTGGCCTCCTTCCTGCCGACGTTGAAGGAAGTTCATTACTGGATTGCCCACATACTGGAGAATAACCACAGACATGGTGTCTTCTAGACAGCGGAGGAGAGTTCGCTTCTTGTTCAGAGACTTCCATCGTCCTACTTTCGAGGGCGTTGGGAAAATCGGATTTCGGTCCGGGATTCCGATCTTTTGCTACTTTCCTCACGCCCGCCGACCGTTGCATGGGTACGGGTTTGCCGAGGGTCTCAAGGTCCCAACCTGTACTGATACCCGACTCGAACCCTCTGCGAGTAAGTCTATCGTAGAAGGTGGCCTCGAAGCGGGAGGACCTGAAAGGATGAGCCAAATGACGGAGGGAGAGCCTGCTCCCTGCTATCGATATGTCCTCCATCCCGCGACGCCGGATTTCGGACGTTTCAGTTCTTAGATCTCAGATCTCGTGTTGACTATACCGGTCCAGATCCTTTTAATGGCCTTACCGATGCGCTCAGCCGAAAGGAACGACTGAAAGAAGATCCTACCCGGCTCCGCAGCCAGGTCGCTTTTATCCCCTGGCGCGTCCAGTGACCTTCGTGTTGATACACACAACAACATTGCTCCTATAGGAGTCTGCCATCCCGCTTCTTTGCGCCCAGAAGTAAGTGGATGCACAAGTTCGTGAGGGACTCGCTTGAGGGGTAGGAGACTGTCCTCGGCGAGGGCGGGTGTCAGCCCACTAGAACCAAAAGCAGCGGGTTGACCATTCCATGCGCTATGCTTAGGAACTCCAACATCCTCACCCTCTCCGAAGGACTTCTGCATTCGACCCCCACTGGTCACAAATCGTCACTCATGCTACCAACTACGCCATCAGGTGCGATGGCGATGTCCGGACTATCACCATTTATGTGGCCCGTCATCCCGCCCAGGAGTGATAGACCATTCAGCCAACCTTTTGTACCATTATTGCCTCCATCAGCAAGTGTGCAATTAGTGGTATCGGAAGTCCTACCTTGTCTCACTACTGTGTTGTCGCGGGCGTTCGCCCGGATAACTGCACCACCAGCAACACTGAGGTATAACGCGAAAGAGACGAGCGAGAGTGGGATACGCATAATAGTCGGGTACAATATAACTTGGTGGGTACGAACCAAGGATTCTGCGGGGGACTTCGCGTCATTTGATATGCTCAACTTTATGTGCGCCGACGGGAGGCGAGCAAAGTCCAAGGGAACCAACCAATTTTGGTGACATTGATGTCGATGCTGGTATCTTTCGAGTACATCGTCACGGTACGTACACAACGCTGCACGATAAAGGAGAGGTGATGTCATTCATTTCCGCTCCGCACACTGGATATAGTCGGCGAATCTAATTATATTGCATGGACCGGCGCGACTTACCGCGACAGTGTGTACCATTCCACACCTCGGCAAGGTTTGGCGGTCTGGTTCGCCAGACGGTCGCTGAGAAGAAATTATACCAAGGTAGTGCTACTCCGGCGTCTATGGTCCTTCCGACAAATGGACGGCGCTGCTCTACAACTGGAGGTGGTGGAACGGACAGCGGGGCCAAGACATACAACGGATCCAATGGTCATTGAACGTTGATCGCTCATGCTGTCGCGCCCCCGGACTACTCTACCACTGGTGTGGTTGGTTTGTACTAATGTTGGACCATCGAGCTAGGGGCGACGACCGGAGACGTGGTGGCGTATCGGGACGGCTCCCTCAGCCTTGCTCGGGCTCCTGAGACTTTTACCGCTGCAACGCCAAGTGACCCAACAAGCGAGCTTGGATCAACCTTCTCTTAATGCGTGGTGCCAGATGATGAGAGCACCACGGACAGTTTCGGATTGTGACAGTGCTCGGATCGTCCACGAGATGATCCTATATGCCTATAACTTACGGATAATTCCTATGTACTCCACAGCTTCGTGCCAACAAGTCCGTATTTGTGGTGCATTCCGGGCGAGGCTGTCAGACTCGGACAACGTAGCCACGACTGTACAATACGTCACAAAGTTGTACTTGCCAGAAGGATAAATCTGATGCGGCATACGATTGGGTTCTCCAAGTCAACTTGAAGTTATATATTGTCTGGATAGGGTCCTCTAATCCATTCACTCTCTGGGGCTAGTTCGGGTTTGGATTGGTCTTATCTCAAGGGTCATAGTAGCACCGAGAAAATACATATGTTCACTGTTCGTCGAAGCACAGGATCATATCCAACCAGTGGACTGATTCAGAGAATATCACGGTTGCTGCCCGCTCATAAAACAGTATAAGAGTCTGAAGAGGTGCGCTCAACTAATCAGGAGCAAGATATTAGTTGTGACCCGTCATATTGTGTGAGACAAGCGTGGCACTCACTGGTACATTATTTCAAGAGAGTTAGGCGGTATCACACGGCGCCGCTGCTTCCTCCGTGGTGCCCCGGGCATTGTGCTTGGGATAATCTTCATCGTCCTCTACGGCGGTATCACGGGGATAATAAACACTTCCGCCCTCTCCAAGGGTGTTGTCGCGGGTGAAGGGATGATGGTGATGGTAATGAGCATCAGCAGGGGGAGCTTCCCTAACAGAGAGATCGTCGACAACGACGTCTGGGATGGCAGCTGCTGTGGCAATCCCGAGGAGGATGAACGCGACAAGCGAGTTGGCAAAACGCATGATGAACGAGGTTGGAGGAGTTAACTGCGAATGAAAGGACAATGGGGTTTTGCGATTGAAGGTCCTGAATTTTTGCTTGAAGTGTTCGGCCCTTTATACCTTCTAACCAGCGGGACGATTCGGACTGCAGGGCACAAGAATATCTCTGACATCATGTGTGTCCGAACGATATGCGCAGCTGGGGAACGAACCAATCTCGACTCGGTAAGCTGACCTTTGGTCTTGTGCCAACCAATTGAAGGACATCGACTCACCTGTACGTCCCCTGCCGATAGCAAACTAATCCGGGTCGATCCGATGCAGGCCATGTCTAACGTGAGAATAGGGCCCGACTCTTGGGCAGTGATGGGGTCAAATAATGACCCATTCTGGAACGAGCGATCCACGCTACTTGGACATCCGACCCATAAGCTGACAAGGGGATGAAAATGCTCGAGAACGAAGAGGGAAAATGTGTCCAACATCGGCCGCAGCCACTTCCGCACGTTGAGAGACGTTGAGCAAAAAATGAACCGTACCAGGTAAATAACGACTAAGCCACGCACCCGCATCTGCAAGACGGGGTTGTCACTTGTTGACTCTACAGGTCATTGGGAACCATGTTTGGGGGACGGCTAGCAAGAGAGGAAACTAAGGGTGGAAGTCATGTCGATTATACCCAAAACCAGCGTGATTCTTGAACCAATTTATTCATTTTAGTGAAAAAAAAGGTGGAGGCTTGCCTCGCTGGGTGCAATTCCAACTTTTAGACATACATTTTGAGTAGCCCTTCCAAGAGTCATCCTCTGTGTTGTCGAACCATGCTTGTCGACCGTCGTCCGTTCGTGGCTCTCAACGGCCTGTGACAGAATCATCAAGTAAGGACGTTAAACACTTGTCTTGTAATGTACTGCGCACCGTAAAAAAGGGCTGGAATCCGGAACTGAGGCCCGGAAGTCTTTCCCCGGAAAGCACGAACCTAAGACCTGGTATCATAATCCGTAGGATCATTTTGTGGACGTCTCAGCTATTTTATGTTGAACGTTACACCCGTCGGATGTACTGCGCATCACGAGATATAAAAAGAATAGTGTCCCAGGTGGATCCATCACTGCCGCAGGCTGAAACAAGACATAATGTTGCATAGGATCTTTTGTGGAATTCTCAGTCGTTTATATTGGATGTTAAACACCTGTCTTACAGACGACCTGCGCATCACGAGATACGAAAACAACAGTACTGCTCGGATCCAAAGCGGTCCCTTCAAGTTCGTGAGCAGGCTCGAACCTGAAACAAGGAATAACAAATCATACGAGCGTAATTAATTACAACCGACAGCTCCGACTCGGCACGAGACGGACGTCGCCGTCCCGCATCACCGCCGCGCTCCGTCTGGATTCAAGTTGGGGGAGGGAAAAGATGGCACCAATCATCCTGCATTCTATCTACGACAGGACCATCTCACCCGCCAATTCACTTCCGTACTCAAGCAATACACATCTTGCCTAAGTTGCCTTACCTTTGGCAAAGCCCATTCTATTCATTACTCAGGGCGCAAAGGCCCACACTGTCGACGAGGGGGTGCCTTGCACCATGGCGAGAGACATGCAGAGTACCACCAGGATCAGCACTTCAATGCCTACCCCAGGTGGGAACGGGCTATTCTGAAAAGACAACGTCGTCTCTGGGTGCGCGGCACCTTGTCAAAGTACCTACTACTCACACTAAGAAAACAAATCACGAAAGGCGTGACATTGATTTACTCGCAGTGCTGGTAGTACATGTGTGCCTCCATTACTTTTTTTTTGTGTTGTGACGAAATGAGAAGGCACGACGGAGAGAACAACGATCAATGAACTCATCGGGTGATTTATTTAAAGCGACGCACCAATGACGGGCTAGCGATATTTGAATGGGAAACGATGTGTCATTATTCCATGACTTGGATAGAATGCCACAGATCTCGTCAGCGGTCATTTCCTGACCCTGAAGTTGTGATGCGGATAATTCTCCCGGATCAACGGTAAAGCCTGTACTGAGGGGCTTAAAGCTTCGTGGTCCCATTCACGAGGGAAGTGAACGAGCGGTGCAAGCGCAAGATCAGGGGTGCCTCTTTCGGAAATGTCAGGTACCTACTAACACGTCTCGGTACGGGAGTAAGAATGAAAATTCGGACCCCAGTCCTTGTCCCTGCACTAGTAGAGACGTGCGCTGGTATGATTCTCTAGATCTGTCTGGACTAGTGGCGGGGCGTCAAGGTTGCGGACAGGTGCTGGTACTGTCTTCACGGAAGGGTGGGGTAAAAAAAATACACGGGTTTATTTAACCATCGAAACACAGGATATCTAACAACTGGACTGCTATAAAATGACATCACACTCCCCGCCAGGAAACACAACATTCTAGTACATTTCTCAGGCCGAGCGCACGAAAAGAAAAGTAGAAGAAAAGTTGAGGGGTGGTCGTCAGCTTCTAGATACGAAGGAAGACATTAGCTGTGACCAATCATGTTTTGAAGGAGCACACTTACTGGTACATCACTTCTACAAAATTAGGCATCGGCATCATCTGCGGGGGAGGAGCGACTGAATTTATGATGTCCCTTGTGGTGCTTTTTGTCCTCCTCCGTAGTGTCACGGGCGGAGTGGTGATGGTGTCCTTTGTGATGCTCCTTGTCCTCCTCCACAGTGTCACGGACATGGTGATGGTGTCCCTTGTGGTGCTCCTTGTCCTCCTCCACAGTGTCGCGGGTGTGGTGATGGTGTCCCTTGTGATGCTTCTTGTCCTCCTCCACAGTGTCGCGGGCGTGGTGGTGGTGTCCCTTATGATGCTTCTTGTCCTCCTCCACAGTGTCGCGAGCGTGATGATGGTGTTCCTTGTGAGGCTTCTTGTCCTCCTCCTCAGTGTCGCGGGCGTGGTGATGGTGTTCCTTGTGATGCTTCTTGTCTTCCTCCACGGTGTCGCGGGCGTGGTGGTGGTGTCCCTTGTGATGCTTCTTGTCCTCCTCCACAGTGTCGCGGGCATGGTGATAGTGATGATAGTCGGCATCAGGGTCGGAGCGAACAGCACGGTGACCTTTGTGAAGATCCTTTTTATCGTCTACAATGACATCGCGGACGGTGACGTCAGGGACGACAGCTGCCGTGACAACGCTGAGGAATATGAACGCGACAAGCGACTTGGAAAAACGCATGATGAAAGAAGAGGGTAGATTTGAATGCGAATCGGAGGATAGGGTGTTTTCAGACTGAAGGCCCTGATTTTTTTGCTTGAATCATTCGGCCCTTTATACCTCCAAACAAGCGGGATGGATCGGACTGTATGTTGCGTGTCGTAAGAATATCCCCTGCTTCAAGTGTCCAAATGAAAACCGCAGCAGGGAGGAGACGAAACAATCTCGAATCGAGCATCTGATCTTTGGAATCCGTTGACTAGGTGAAAAATATCGACTTGATGATCCGTATGTCCCTCGCTGACGGCCATCTCTAACATGACTCGACTCGCGGGCGATAAGATGACATAAGCACCTCTCAAACAAGAGATCCACGTTTCCTAGTTGAGGTTCAACAAACGGTTAGACAAGGCCTCTGCTCATGAAGATCTTGTGCTCCACATACGATCGCAACTGCGACACTGATGGGTGAAGGAAGAGTGACTTTGAAACCATGCCCCTGGCCCATCTACAAGACCGTCGGTCATCCTTAGGGTCACGTACCCTTGATTTCCTTTCCAGCTAGCCAGTGTTCAATCACAGCTCTCAATGGCCGAGGTTGTCGAGTGATAATATTACAGACCTGTCTTGCAGGTTAGTACTGCGCAGCGTGAGATATGGAAAAGAACAAGACTCAAATATGTTTGAGCTATTTATGTTGATCACAAATTGTCCGCGGTACTCCAAAATCTGTGGTGATGGCGGAGATTGTTCAACTTGAAGGCTGACGGTGCTTACATCGTGCAAACAACGTCGATCTCAACCTTATAAGGAAATTAATTGTCCAATCGTGTTCAAGCTTCAAGACTGATCATAGGGCATACCACCCCAGCACTCGCATCACGTCCATTGCTCAAGTACCATGCGGATGATGACTTTTGTGTAATCATGGAGAAACAATTCATTTGTACTGAAACGTTGCGCCATGAGACGGACAACCACAAACGGCGACTCGCAGAAGGAAAGTTTTGATTCATCTATTTATGTTTTGGTCGTCTGGCACGGGGATGAACTCGTACAACTAGAAGAACGATTCCCCGGTAGTGACAATATTGCCAACCGGACGTTGAACGGCGATTTGGACTTCGAAGCAACGGTTCTACTCCTTCAGGGAAGTGTGAGACCTCAAGAACAGGCGATCTCTACGCAATTCCCGCCGTGAGTAATAACGGGGACCTTGAAACGGAAACGGGGGTCATGCGAGCGGATCCAGTGGTCTGACGAAACTTTTCTTTTTTGCACGTTTTCTGACCATAGTGATGTTTATCATCTACGCTATGCCGGTTTCGAACGCCAGTGTGGGAAAATTCTGCACGCGCCAGTAGTGCGAAGAAACGGTTGTCGGGAATTGATGGTATCTGATCCTCGGCCACATCCACGTCTTTTGAGTGGAATGCAAATTGAAGGACACAGTAGTGCTAATAACTACGCAGCAGTGTATTCTTGGATAGCAAGAGTACGAACTCGTTTATCGACATGTGGGCGGAATATATCCAGGACGCTGAGATTTCCTTATTGGGTGTGTATAAGACTGTCTTGCGTCCATTCGAGGATAGTAATTTGTAATGACGAACGTTGTTCTGTGGCAGATATGTGATGTCTGGAAAACACGCAGGTGACGGATAATTTGGACACGGACCTTGCCAATCCACACCTGCCAGCTAACATCACCGACTAGGTCGAAACGTCAGAACTAACCCCGTGAAGCATGAAACAAGGAGTTTGTGTCGGTTCCCAGTTCCTGAAACCTCCTCCTGGGATGTTTTTCAAAGACACCTGTCTTGCAGACGTACTGCGCACCGCGAGATATGAAAAGAACAGTATCTGGATCCAAAGCAGTCCTTCGTCAGCAAGCTTGAACCCGACACGTGGAAGAGCAATCCGTAAGATTCTTTTTAAGATGTCTCAGTTATTTATGTTGATACCTGTCTGTGATATTCCATCATCTGTAATCAGGGTGGATGCTATGAAGAAAAGTAGTAGTTGGCGGCACGAGCGAGACGTGGTCATTGTCGCCTCGGTCTCCCAGTCTCCCGGATTCGTGCTGGAGGCATACCATAGAGATGAAGCTCATACAAACAGGAGATATTATTGCCGTTTCAAATCTCCGACTCGGCACGAATCGGATCTGTTTGCAGGCCCTTAGATACTGCCATACGTAAAGCCCTCCGCGCCGCGCCTGGGCTCTGTCTAGGGTCTTTTCGGCAGATCCCCGTTCATGCGTGTCCGTCACGTCGGATAGAGAACCGAGGGGCGGATAGGGGGATCCTAGTGCGTTTGAGATATGTCAATGTGAGGAAAAGTTGAAGTGACAGTGCGTCGTGGCAGAGGGGGAACTTATGCTTGGGATGGCATCACCTGCAGTCTGCATTTCTATTTACGGAAGGATGTTCGCACGCGCGAGTTGCCAATGTATTTACTCTACCTTATGGCACGCCCTATATTCCATTCGATAATCATTGTGCAAAAGCCCACATCGACAAGAATGCCCTGCACCATGGCGGGAGATGTGAAGAGTACCGCACGAACTTTAGTAGGTTGGCGGAATCGATTTATTACCGAATGGACGACATCATTTCCCGATAGGACACCGCAAAGTATCTAGAGCTAGGTACCGCGTTTCAATAAACGGGAACAATATGTCATTCGGTGTCTCAAACAGAACGCCACCGCCAACTTGAAGGATCTTGTCGGCGTTCACTTCCCGACCCTGAAGTTCAAGTTGCGACCCGGATAATCCACTCTTGGTCTTTGGATCACTAGATCTGAAATAGAAATGCAAATAAATAGTAAAGACTGTGTCGCACTGAAGGGCTTTCATTGTGGTCCCATTCACGAAGAAGGTGAACGGTCTGAAGGGGCGCAAGCATAATGTCAATGTCTCTTTCGGAGACATCAGGTATCTACTAGCAACCTCGGTACGGGATTCACGGTGGAGATTTGGACTCATATGTCATTATCTTGAATTCAAGGTTAAATCATGCGATTTTAGTATACTCTAGGTTCGTCTCAGTCATATTCCCGGCTTGGCCGGTCTATAATCGCTCCGTCCCGGAGAAACGGTGCGTGACAGAGGTTTTGTGTATGTCCATATACCAATCGACTCGGAAATCAATAGACAGGACCAGTCTTCCATAATGCGGTCTAAGCATGTTGTCAAGTTAGACCATATGACCGCTGTATTAACTCGGAATTTCCGTAGTCCGGGTGGTATATATTATTTTTCTTCTTTATTTCGGATTGATCCTGGTTTGGACCCATCTGGCTATATTGGGGTGTCTAAGTGCTGATACGGGCTTGACGAAAGGGTGAGGCAAAGAAACAGGTTTATTTTCCGTCGAAACATAGGATACCCAACTAATGGACTGTTACAAAGAATATCTCACTCGCCGCCCAGAA
>JBBPUP010000125.1:14188-31497 GCA_038094735.1 Exsudoporus floridanus
CGTGCTTGCGTGCTGTACCACTTACACGGTCAGCAGACCGAATTTACTGTTTATCTAATATTCGACTCATGCGAAACCGCTCAAAGACTTTGGACAGGCGGAAAAGCAGTTTGAAAAAATCCTTGCCATCGCTCCATACCGAGTTGATGATATCGACGTGTATTCCAACATTCTTTACGTGACTGAAAATCGTTTAAAGCTTTCGCGTCTTGCTCATGAATTCCTTGAACTTGAAAAGGATCGACCTGAAGTATGTTGTCTGGTTGGTAAGTGACACTTTCCCCACCGCCAACCTGAAAGCATAGATCAACGGGACTGTCTTAGGGAATCATTATTCACTTCGCGCCGAGCACGAGAAGGCGGTAAAATATTTCAGACGCGCAACTGAGCTGGATCGGACTTACCTGTCGGCTTGGACGCTCATGGGTCATGAATACGTTGAAATGAAGAACTCGCATGCGGCAATCGAAGCATATCGACGTGCAGTTGGTAGGTGTTAACGTCGTTGAGGATGTTTACAGCAAGACGCCAACTCCACGTCTTGTAGACGTCAACAGGAAAGACTACAGGGCTTGGTATGGTCTTGGTCAAGCTTACGAACTGCTGAGCATGCATCAATATGGCCTCTACTATTATCAGCGAGCTACAGCTCTCCGGTGAGTACTTGTCAACGCGCTTTTCTCTCCCTGATCTCACCGGCTACAGCCCATACGACGTACGCCTGTGGCAAGCTCAAGCATCTTGCTACGAAGAAATTGGGCGGTAAGGGCTGCTTCTATGTGGGGTACAATACACGCTGATTACTATTTTCGTGGTAGAACGAGAGATGCTGTGGAATGCCTTAAGCGTGCATTACTAGGTGCGGAGGCCCTAGAAACAACGATACACCTGAAACTGGCAAAGCTGTACGAGGAGTTGGAGGAGCCCGCCGAGGCTGTCGCGTATCACCGGAGGGTAGTCGAGATCTGTCGCGCCGAAGGTGCACCGATATTTGCTGTTGGATGTTTTGATATGTGCTGACACCGCGCAGAGCGCCCAGTGCAGGACTATGCCAAGTCCAGCATCTATGTTGCTCGTCACCAGATGGTGACTCCTGGTGGTGACCTGTCGGTGGCGAAGGAATACCTGGAACGAGTTGCGAACAGCAATGCTGAGGAGGTTACTCTGGCGGCAGATTGGCTGAAAAAACTAAAGTCTGTACTACTCCTACGACCCCTAGCAGCGGGAACATGATAATAAAGCCAGCCCTAAAGTGGGTGGCCATTCACGCGGTCACGGGGATTGTCACCAGGCAAAGCATACCAAACACAACAAAGTCAAGGAAATGTTCAATCCGCAAGGCTCGTTTTCTGTCCAGAGCTTTCCTCTAAAACCCGTCCAACAATCGTCCAATGGCCTCTCATGGTCATCCGGTGTTCATGATTCACAAAACTCTTTCAATTCCTACCAATCCGCTGTTGCAGGACCGTCGTCCGCACAGTCTACTCCTTCTCTTGCTTCTCCTGACGGCTTGAATGCCAATCTAGCTGTCTATTCGAAAGATAAAACAGAGGAGCTTCAAGTCATTCAGCAAACTACGGCGGGGTGCGTAGAGAACTAACGTCGTCGAACTCTGCTTAATCCAGGCCCTTGAAGTTTCGCAGCTTGTCTTGCGGCTGATCATGCTGCAGTCCTGCATCCAGATGTGGATACGCCGTTCACGGACGTGGCCGATGTCGTCAACAGGCTTCTACCATATCATGTCTTCCAGCAACCAGTCGAGGACTTGAATTCACTCCTTACCCGGAAACGTTCAAAGGGTAAAGAAAAGGCGAGACATCACGAAATCCGACAGGAAATAGAGGGTAAGGCAGAGTTTGCTGTCCCGTGTTGTCGATTTTGATCTCGTCAATCTTCAGATACGCGCTTTGCATTGAACTGCCACAGGCGACTAAAAATGCTTGAAGACCGACTCTACCGCGCCAAAATCAAAACGGGGACAGTGAGTAGATGTCTTTCGCACATTGCTCCATACTTCCATATATATCACAGCGCCCCTCCCCTGATGGGCAAGCATATATTCTCGCACAGTCAATCCTTGAGGTCGAGAGGTCCGAAACAGCTGCCGTTAGCTCCGATTTACGAAATGCAAGGAACGAACTGGACGCGATACAGCGTGAAAAACGAGCTGCATCGACTGCCACTTCTGCGCAGCCAACTGTAACAACATTCCGACCGTCGTACTACACTCAAACGACGCCTTCCCAGTACTATCGCACATATTCTTATGCTTATACACACCAGTACAATACCGCCGCGCAAGGCACCTCTACATTCTACTCTATCCCTTCGACCACCTCCCAGGCCTCGCCCGGTGCCGCCAGCTACACCCCGTCGACGGGTCCCATACCCGTGCAGCTACCTGTCACTTCTCTTTCGGCTTTGCACGCGCTCGGAATAGTGCCCGTTCCGGCAGCATCTGTGCCACCCCCAGATCAACCCCAACCAGCTGCGGTTCTCAAGGGGTCGACATCCAACGGCACAATGCTGAGTTTAGATATCAATGTTTCGCTGCTTCAGCCGGCGCAGATGAGTGGGTTGGCGATTTTGCTGAATTCATTGATGTCGAGGGGCGCGGGAACCGGACAGGCCAGTACCGCGAATTCGGAGCCCACAGCTGGGCAATCCCTTCAAGACGGTATTACCTCGGTGGTTGCTCGTGGCGTGCCTATCACCACTCAGAAAGAGAAGGATGGGACAGGATAATAGACATTACAACCGTTGTGTTGCACGAAACTATAATCAAGATGAAATTATCAAAGTATCAAAGTCTGGGAATTGTGCTCTTCGTTGCTCCAGTCTCATTTGAATAACGCTAGCGCCGCTCCGATGTCTCACATGTACTTGCGGCCTATATAGGCCCTATCCGTAAGGCAAACACTTCCAGCGCACGGAGGTAGGAAGCGAATCTTCACATCGCCATGACAAATCCAAAGGCAGTTCCTGTCCAATTGATAGATGGTTTCCCAGAGACAGCTGGTACAGCCAACTCTAATTTGATCCTGACCTCGGGAATTGCATATCCTCCCGAGTACGAGCGTAAAAAGTTCAACTAATAAATTCTGAACCTCAAATGTCACTCACATTTGGAATCACAGGCCGAACCTTGAGCTTGACAAAATATAATGAGCAGAACACGCCAGCTGTGTGGCCAGACTTCGGTAGGAACCATCACGGCTCGCTGAATAAAAGTGGCAAAACCCGCGAATGAATTGATGATATCTGGTGCCACGCTATTACAAAGTAATCAACCCGTTGCAATTGTTCGGGGTCGGCAAGATGGAAAACAAGATCCAGTGAAACGTTCCCACTCGTTCAGTGCAACAGATATGGTCGGCCATCACATCGTGTGGGAGCTCAACACATGAAAGGGGCCAGGTTCGCAGCTCCTCACCTTGAAGGACCCACCGAGTACGGAAACAAGACGGTACCGTCAACGACATGCTTTCACAGCGATAACCACTCACGACATCACAGCCGATGTCGACAGGCACCTCTGCCGTGAAACCGCTCTCGTCATATTCGGTTGAGCGCTCCGTGACGGAATCGTCCGAAGCGACCATGGACAAGACGACCGTTGAGACGCGTACGACACGATAGCTAGTGAGTAGAGGGGACGGATGAAACCACATACGGTTGTTGCCGCAATACTCGCACGAGGGCGTGCAGTCCCTCCACTTAAAAACGGTAAGAAGGTCAATATCGACGTTGAAACGAATAAAATCCCTGTGCCAAAACGCGAACCGCATAAACTCATTATTACCGTAGTAGGAATACCTATAGAGAGAATGCAGTACCAAGGGTACCGAGCATCGTTAACCACCAAGCACGATACAGGGTACTCCAGCCCTCCTCGTCGATAATCTTTTTTGCGCAGTCAACCAAACCAGTGTAAGGTTCCCGCTCGGTTCTCAGCCTATCAAATTTAAATTCAGCGCTCAATGGCTCTTGGCTAAACTTTGAGAACGCACTCAATAACATCCTCATCAATTCCAGTATACCCCGGTGCATCTTCAACGTCGCCTTCCCCTTCCTGAGAAACTGAATTAAATTCAGGCGCAGCATGATTTCGCTGGATGGTGAGCCTAGTAGCAATGACACTGAGAGGCGTAAGGACGATTGTGCTAGCCAGCGTGACGACGACGAATATAGCCAGTCTGACCACGACGTCTTCCTCGAAAGGTTGGAGAGGCTGGGCAAGCTCAGGGAAGAGAAGGTGTCGGACAGTCCTCAACCCGAGAGTGATGTATGCAACATGCAAGACCTGCACCACAAGTAGGCCGGGCGTTAGGTAAAGGACCCATGGGCGCCGGCGTTCGGTGGGTGTCAACAGAACACGCAGAGAACGAACAGCATTGAAGTAAGGTAGCTTGTGTGGTGTGGTGACCGCCCTGCCATAGCGTGAGCTTCTGTAGTCCAAGGAGCTTGAGGAAAGAAATCTTACCGGTTGGTTAGGATTGTTAGAGGCAAAGAGACCAGCATCACGAATAATGCGTACGTCAGCATCGTCAGGGCACCGATCCATGAGGTACTGAAGCCGAAGACCCTCTGGAGAATGTCACTGTAGCGTAGTGCAAAGAACCCCAATAAAGCAAAAAAGATATTTAATAAAATGGTGGGCACTGAGGTGCTGTCAGTAATTCCTCGCAGGTTTTCCGAGAATTAAACATACTGAGTCCCCTGTACAATCCTGACCATCCCTGTTGGTGACAAGTTTGTGCACGAACATCAAAGCAGAGCAATGAGGCGCACCTCAATTCTGTAGATCCTCACCAACAAGGTGAAGAAGGAAGTGATAACTAGGCCAGCACGTGGTTGTACACCACCCTCTGGGTCGAGTTGGAGACCCTTGGGGTTGTAGTGAGCTCTAAGCCTAACGAGTGCGCCAGCAAATGGCACTGAGATCGCCAGCGTGATTGCATACGGCACAACTAGCAAAAGCATGTTGGTGAAAACAATCATGTCGTCTGGAACGATAACTTGGTGGGATCTTATAGTTAATTTTCACTGGGCCACAGGCGGCCGGCATCCGCGTTGGGCAAGCCCGTACCTGGGAAGTTGACACTGCCAAGTACAAGCCAAACGTACCGTACACAACGTAAAACGCTGGCAGTCCCCTGGGCCCACGCTGTCACCGGTACGGTGAGTAAATTTCAAGGATAATAGAATCGTACTAGTTCACCACGGACCACACCCCGATCATTCATCGGCCTCCACCGGCACTTTGAATGTCAATGATACCCTCTTCGAAGAAGCACTGCACCTGCCAACTATCAACTCGCATATTCAGCGCGGTGGCACGGGCGCAGCAACGGACACCGTACACATATACACTACCTTATTCGCAAAACGAACCATCATTGACAGTGTAGGCTGATATCGATGATGATGGCAATTAGCAGATCCCCCCGCCGGCGGGGCCCACGGTCCGAGTCAGATTACAAAACTATCCTAAGTCACATCTACTGACCGTTATCGTAGGAGTTGTCGTCCTTTTCCATGAAGTCGATCATTTGGTGGGGGGCAGCGAAGACGCGTGACGCGCGTGGTGACAGTAGCCTAGTGTTGCACCCGCACTACACGCGGACTTGAACACCATAGCTCGCACAAGGACGTCGCTGATTATAATCAAGGGAGCAGTTGGAACGACGGTGTACATGACTGCCCCCCTGCACTGCAGCTATGTAAGTAGTACTGCGACAGTGCAGCGTTTCTTGATCACGTTGGTAATGAGGCAAGCCGAGACGGGCTGGTCACCAGACCAGAGCGGAGTGCTTACAGTACCGTGTCTCCGACTGTCCGAATCAGCGGTGAAGCTTTGAAGCTTGAAGCCGAGATTTCGATGGTTTATGCCTCACGACGCACATTGCTCGAAACGACTGTACTGGGGCAATGCGTTCACTGATAATGCAACGAAAAAAATGACTTGCATATCGCAAGTCTTGAGGTTGTTTATCGATAACTGTAACAAATTGTGTTGCCAAATTTTGGCAATGCCTATCAAGAAAATGCACCACTAAGGCAGCCGAGCATCGTCAACCACCAGGCACGATACAAAGCACTCCAGCCCTCCTCGTCAATAATTCTCTTTGCACAATCAGCCAAACCAGTGTACGGTTCGCGCTCAGTTCTCAGACTATCAGGTTTGGATTCAGCATCTAATGGTTCTTCGCTAGGCTGTAAGAACATACCCGATAACGTCCTCCTCATTTCCGGCATATTCTGCCGCACCTTCTGCGTCGCCTTCCTCCTCTTGAGAAACGGAATTATATTCGGGCGCAGCATGATTTCGCTGTATAGCGAGCCTAGTGGCAATAACTTCGAGGGGTGTGAGGACAAGTGTGCTGGTCACTGCAAGGATGAAGAATATGACTAGTTTGACTACAGAGATGTCTTCCCTGGAAGGTAGGCCAGGCTGGGCAAGTTCGGGTAGGAGCAAGTGTCGGACGGTCCTCAACCCGAGAACGATGTAGGCAATATGCGAGACTTGTGCCGCAAGAAGGCCCGGCGTTAGGTACAGGATCCATGGGCGTCGACGTTCGGTGGGTGTCAACAAGACACGCAGAGAATAAATCGCGTTCAAGTAAGGTAGCTTGTACGGCGTGGTGATTGCCCTGCCATACCATCAGACTCTACGATCCGAGGGTGGTGGAAGCTGGCGAAAAAGAAATCTTACCGATCGGTTATGATTGTTTGAGGCAACGAGATCAGCATTGCGAATACACTGTAGACCAGCGTTCCCAGGACACCTGTGGATGGGGTACTGTAGGTCCCGTGGCGAAGGTTACTGTCGCTCAGGAAGATCAACAGGAATAAAGTGACAACGGAGGTTGACAAAAGAGTGGGCACTGATGTACTGTCAGTAGTTCCTCGTGAGTTCGCTGAGAGCTAGACACACCGAGTCCCTTGTACAATCCTGGCCATCCCTGTTGGCAGCAAGTTTCATGGTGCACGAACCTCAAAGGATAGTAAAACACACCTCAATTTTGTAGACCCTCGCCAACATAGCAAAGAAAGAAGTGATAACTGGGCCGGTGTGTGGTTGTACACCACCCTCTGGGTCGAGTTGGAGACCCTTGGGGTTGTAGTGAGCCCTAAATCTAACGAGTGCGCCAGTGAGTGGTACTAAGATCGCCAGCGAGACTGCAAGCGACGCCACTAGCACTAGCATGTCGGTGAGAGGAAGCATGTCGTCTGGAACGGAGGAGTGGTGCCACGCCAGCCGCAGCAGTAGTCAGTGAAACTGCCATTTCGAGGGTTATCACGGCAAGTGCCTTGAGCTGGGGTAACTGCCGAACTGTCGCACCTCTCTTACACCCAAACCACCATCATCCCCTTCCTTCTCCCCTCCACGCAACAGTTCCTTCCAATCATCAAATTTAGACTATGGACCCTGTTTCGGCTTCGGAGGGCACGCTTTTCCCACCTCAAGGTTAGCCCCATCATATTGACATTGCGGTGCAACATTCAACACGTTTCGACTAGTAGCCGTCGTTTCGTCCTTCTGAATGTTGGCTTTTTTTTTTTTTGGTGTCGTTTAAAGTTTTAGTTTTTGCCCTCAGAACGGACTCAACGTCGACACTTTCCACCATCTGGCAGCAGCCCTGTACAAGTTGTGATTCTTGCGTGTCCTTGTTGCTGCATCGAACTGCATTTCATTTTCCCCCGTTGAGGCAGATTCCCGGGAGACTGTCCTTGCATGGAACGGTATTTCCCACCATATATATAATGCAAGGGCTCTCAGTCAAGCATGAAACAGGCCTACTCTTCAAGCTTCAACGATACATCTGTTTGAATCCTGGTACCCTGATGAGGGTGATCTAATGAAAATGCGCTTGCATCTACTCCTCCCCTTCAACCTTTTTCTGTGTCGTGTTGATCCATAGTTCTGTTCCCCACCCATATTATTTATGCCGGTGCGTCTGCCAGTCCAGCATCAAGAGAATCGTCGCACCTGATCCATTACTTCTGGTTGGCATCAAAAATCGGCATGATACGACTTTTCATCATCAAACATCGATATATCGCGGGTCATCTGATCAGTACATTTGCATGGATCTTTGGATTGTGGACATGTAAGTTGTCGTACATCGTACGTCCAACGTTATTCCCTGGGCCAGTGTCACTGTCTGTTTTTGCTACCCTTGTGGCGGCTTTGCTCTCCCAACTTTGCTGAGGCCGCATCATCCTAGCGGCCGCTATTCACCCCATCTCCCTCGCTAGACGTGTGTGTTGCACCATACTCCTGCAGATGGCCTTCGCCGCAAGCCCCGTGCCATGACATTGCTTTCTTCGTCTCTGGATCTCGCCTATCATGGCGAGTGTTCTCACTGGTTGTCACAGTCCTCTGCCTTTGTCCCTACGCAATCTGCTCCCACTCTCGGATATCCGCACACCGGGAAAGGTCTCTTGTCTCCCGAGCGTGGTCCCCGCCTACTTGGCCTCTGGAGGCTCCCCGCCCTTTCTGTATAGCTTTGATTCCTCGTGTACAGTAGATAGAGAAATACAGTTTTCTTTTGCCACATGCATTGACTCTCCGACGTCCTGAGTGTTGCGACTTTTGCTCCGTTTGTCTCCCTGTCTCCCACAACACCTAGGTGGAGGTAGAGGTTTTCCCCCCTGCTTCGTATATCGCTCACACATTTCTTCTCTGTGTTCGTGTCTATGGAAGGTGACACCGAAACCAATAGAGTTAGTTGTGTTCGAGTCGAGTTTTTAGTTGTTTTCTCACAAAGCGCCCGTTGTCTCTACAGAAGGCTGCCCTTGATAGACTAAGATTCCGCAAAACAACACGTCAGGATACCTTCGAGTACGATCCCTCACAACCCGCGACCCCCAACAACCCGGCACTCTTGTTCAGCACCCTGCCTCCGCAGTCCAGAGATGCGTCAGCTTCCACCCACTACTATTACCCGCCCTCCACGCCGTCGAGTAGTCATGGCGTCGTCCTCGTTCCCAATTCCAGTCCTACCGCTCCAGAATCCAATCACCACGTCTATTCATCCCATCAGCAGCAGAACGCACACGACGCCGTGTCGGCGGCGGAGCCAAGCCATTACAACCCATGGAATCAGCCTGCTCAACACACAGACCCCCTCTCCGCCTCCAGCGGGTTTGTGAACGGTGGCAGAGCAGTTTACGCGTCGTTCACGCGTAGCTATGGTGGAGATATACGAAGGTTATCTGAGGTGGATGGCTACGCGGAAGATGGACCACCCAGAAAGCGTATGAATCGCGGGGGTCCCGCCGACACGCTCCCGGTTCTGAATACCCATACTCCTGACTCCCCTGCAATCCAGCGCTTAGGCCAGAAGCGAACAGCGAATGTAAGCTCGGGCAGACTGTCCACGTCTTCCGAGGATTCTATGTCAGATATCCGACAATCCCTTGAACCACCGGCCACCAGTCTGTCTCGTATACTTCGAGGGCGGCGTCCTGGCTCTTCGGAACTCACGGAGCCTCGAGACACGATGCACAACAAAGATGCTTTCGCGAAATTCTGGCTCTTCAATATCGAGCGTGATATTAACCTTGTGCAGGCCGCATGGGCACAAGCTGGTGGAGACGAGAAGAAGGCAACCAATCTCTTGCACGATCCTTTGTGGAAACCCCTTTCCTTTAGTACTGAGTCTACATCACCTAAGCTTAATGTCGCCCCAGATCCACCCCCTGAGACTGGCAGAGTTGCTGAGGTCGACGAGGCTACTAAAGCCAGTCGTGCCGCTCTGAGAGAGAAGGCCAAGAAGTCTTCCATCTACGCGAACAGAGCCGTGCTAGATGCCAATCAGTCCACACCATCGTCCGCTGTATCAACGACATCCATCCCCATAGTTGCATCGCCGACATCACCCTCCACGCCGCTTGTTATCCCACGACGAAGACGTGTTAATCATGTTGTCGTTTCTGACTCCGATGAGTCAGACAATGAGGATGAGGCTGGCCCCTCGCAGGGTGCACCCGTGGACGACACAGAAGGGAGGGCGTTGGATTTCCTCAATACGGCAAACACTGATGGGCTGCAAGAGTTGACCGGTATGATCTAGGCCATATAATTCCAGCCCGAGTTTACTGAGTTATCATCAGGTTGTAGTTTGGAGCAAGCCGACAAAATCATATCCCTTAGACCTTTCGTTTCCGTTGACGATGTCAATGGCAAGTTAGGACAGGGTAAGAAGAAAGCGGGACCCGCCGGCATAAGTCCTCGGTTATTTGAGGATTGTCAAAGGGTACTTGGTGGATATGGCGCTGTTGACAACGTTCTCGAGAAATGCGAGCGCATAGGTGCGAGCCTACGTGCGGCGATCGCGTCTTGGTCCGCAGACAGCGTCAACAGCAAGGGAAAATACAAAGAAGACACATCGGAAAACACATCTTTCCTGACCGAAGACGCGGAGGAAGGTTCGTTGAACCTGGAATCCGTTAAGTTGGCGACGAAAGAGTATTTTGCAAAACAACCTGCAATGTTAACCCCAGGGGTGATGTTGAAGGATTATCAGTTATTGGGTATTAACTGGTTATATCTGCTCTATAAACAGCAGTATAGTTGTATACTCGCCGATGAGATGGGTGAGCATGTTTGACGTTCCCCCGTCCGGCATTTGCTGAAACTTGTGTATCAGGACTGGGTAAGACCATCCAGGTCATCAGTTTCTTTGCTCACTTGAAGGAACGGGGGAATGCCGGCCCGCACCTTGTGATAGTACCGTATGTCCCCATGGAGTTTTCACCACGTAACTGATCACCAACACCGCATGCTACAGATCGTCGACATTAGAAAACTGGTGTAGAGAATTTGCCCGCTTCACTCCATCAATATCAATTCAGACATACTATGCCGGCAAAGACGAACGACCAGCTCTACGCCAAACCCTCATTGACACTCAACGTCGCCGTGGCAAGAACGACAACGGTTGGGAAGTGCTCATCACGACGTACAACCTGGCGCAGGGCAATGACAGGGATCGCAAGTTCTTCCGAAGAGTAGAGTGGGATGTGAGTATGCTCAAGTTACCAACACCACTTCGCTCACACGGATCCCAGTGTATTGTGTTCGACGAGGGCCATGTGTTGAAGAATTTTCAATCTCAGCGCTATCAGGCTCTTTTGAAGTTTGACGCTAGGTGGCGTCTTCTTCTAACCGGAACACCTTTGCAAAACAATTTACAGGAACTTGTGGTGTGTTACTCCTACTTGGTGCGGAGACGTTGGATGTCTGATTTACCAGTAGTCGTTGCTCAACTTTATCCTCCCAAATCTTCTTGGAGAGACCATGGATTCTTTACGTGCGATTTTCAAAACAAAAGGCGATGCCAAAGTCGCTTTGCTCTCACAGGAGCGTATATCACGGGCAAAAAAGATGATGACACCCTTTGTCCTTCGGCGACGGAAGGATCAAGTGCGTGCTGAAGACTTTGAATGCACCCGCGTAGTTGCTTACTTTTCTTTAGGTGCTTAAGGACCTTCCTCAGAAGACAGAGCGAATAGAGTGGTGTGACATGACCGAGCTGCAGAGATCTATTTACAACGATGCTCTGCAACGGTCTAGGAAGATTGTCTTAGAAGTAGATTCCAACACCCCCAGCACGTCCGGCACCTCGACCCCAAATGACACTGTACAGTCCGGGAAGAAAAAGGCTGCTAAGACGCCACGGACCAAGGACAAGTATGCCGAGAACAGCTCAAACGTGCTGATGGAGCTCCGAAAGGCAGCCTCGCACCCGATGCTCTTCAGAAAACTCTATACGGATCAGATCCTGACGTCGATCACGAAACTATTACTGAAAGAAGCTGACTTCAGAAAGCGTGGGGCTGTATTTCAGTATGTCAAGGAAGACATGGAAGTTATGACGGATGCCGAGTTGCAGTTCTTCTGCCAAGGGTACAAGGTATGTATCTTCATCGTCTGCAACTGATCCCCGGTTTCCCGCTGACTCGTGACAAGTCAACGCGAAAGTACCTTCAAGATGAGAAGTGTTTCCTTGATGCTGGCAAAGTTACCGTGCTGTTACGACTGCTTGAGGACTATGCCCTGCAAAAGCGAAAAGTCTTGATTTTTTCCCAGGCGAGTAACCTGTCGCAAAGCATGGGTCTGATCTGACGTATATGACACAGTTTACCCAGATTCTCGACATCCTCCAAACCATCCTCAAGCAGAGGGATACCAAATATTTACTGCTCACTGGTTCGACCGCCGTAGACGTTCGACAATCGCTCGTGGATGAGTTCACGGAGGATGAATCTATACCCGTCTTCCTTCTCTCTACCAAAGCGGGCGGTATGGGAATCAACTTGACAGCAGCGAGCGTCGTCATCATGTGAGTCGGAACGGTGTTCAATTTGGATCTGGCTAACTTGTTTCCTTGCAAGGTTTGACCAAGATTTTAACCCCCACAATGATCGACAGGCACAAGACCGTGCATATCGGATAGGACAGAAACAGGACGTTGATGTTGTGAAACTTATAACGCGGGGAACGATCGAGGAAGACATGCTACGGTTGGGTGAAACCAAGCTGGCGCTAGACGAAGCGGTGGCAGGTGATAACGAAGAGACGGACGACGACAAAGGAGAGAGCAAACTGGCAACGGAGATGAAAATGTCGCTGATGAACGTGCTCAGAAAACAGCTGGAACAACGGGACAGTAGGCAAACTGGAGCTAAGGCCCTTGATGAACTTGACGCTAAGACATGACATTGTGTAGTATACGTAGAACATACCCTCTAACACGGATTCTGTTGATGGTGGTCATTCAAGCAAAGACCGATAAACCACGGATCAGACGATCAACACTGGCACGGAAGTAGTCATTATCAATGCCTTGTTCGCGAGAGTCCACTGGCACCAGCGGATTCCTGACTACATAATCCACGAAAGGGCCGCTATAAATCTGTCGCAGGACGAAACGCAGCCCATCCGTAGACGGATCACTGAGACAGACGAACTTGTAGCCGGATATTGTTTCATACAGGTGAAGTCTATACGCAGAGGTGCGATAACTTGTGAACTGCTCGTCTCTGGCAGAGCAAGGTGGAGCTAAGACTCTGCAGAATGTGAAGCAGAGACGCTGCCTACCTTCCGGACAGTTTTTTGATCATGTTGCGCAAAGACAAGATGACACCGTATACGAGTTTTGCTTCTTCATCGAAGGGAAGAGCGTTCGGTTTTGGCTCATCCGGTGGTGGTTGTGAAGGGACGGAGGAATCTTGGCCGACGGCCACGACGAGCCCTGTGGTGGAGGAGAGGGTGTTCCGAGGGCTAGTAAAGGTAGAGTGATTTGTGGTGGACGTGTCGACGGCTATTGGAGAGACGGCGCGCGAGACGCCATTCAGAATACCGCCCTCTACGGCGCGCTTCAAGTGTTTCGTGCGGTGCCAGTCCTGATAGTAGACGCAGGCACAGTGTCTGACGTGGTAGCATTAGATGTATAGATTTGCAACCTGGGTGAACGTACCTGTCAAAGATGTAGAGACTGTAGATGGTCATGGACGAGGAGAGCAAAGTTGAAACATACGAAAGATACATTGGCACTCCGGGACAATCTTATCAACACGGCAGCCGACACTGACTCACCATCCATCCATCGTCCAACCCGAGCCTCGCCGCCATGGCAGACGTCGAACAACCCCTCCCCGACACTGGACCCGTTCCGCTGTCCTTCCCTGCCATCCTTCGCAACCCAAAGCTCTCCAATCGCTTCGCGCATCTCCACGTCTCATCCCAGGATCCCCTTCAACCTCACCAGCACAGGACCAAGAAAGATCGACCAGAGCCAGAAGGAAAGCGCTGGGTTAGGCGGCGCGAGAATGGTGCACTCCATCGCTTCCATTCCCCGCCTCGACTGACCCGTCTACAGCCAAGTTCACGCACAACCCGCATATCACTCTCCCAACCAGCCTCGACTTTGCCCATCCGCTGCAGGTCCCTTCATCTACGTTTCCGCACCCCCTGCCCACTTACCTACCCCGCACTCTTCACGTTCCTCCCTCTCGCCCTCCTCCCTCCCTCCCATCCACGTCTTCCGCTGGCCTCTTCTCCCTCTCTTTGCGCGGCGCACGCCGTACCCTCCGCGCCCGCCCTTCTTCTGCTTATCTCGTGGAAGCCATCGAGACACACCTTATAGCATGGCTCGAAGGTGGAACCTACTTGAACCCCGATCAAGCCAAGGGTCTTCTCCGCTTCCCTGGAAACCCAGTCGGTGGCAGGGAAGACATCAGAGAAGTTGGCAGGGAGGCCGGAAGACTCGTGTGGGCTGTCAAAGTAGACTCCGCGCTTGAAAATCCTGACTATCGCGACGGCGGGTTCGAGAGATACGTCGTCCATTGCGTCGCGAGGTGGTATGGCGTCGTCAGCTTCAGTACGTCCCTCTCCCTTACGACTCTCTTTTACCTCCTGACTCCACTCATCAGGCAAGGAAACAGACGGTCACCGCCTCATGTACCTCCTCCGCCCCAATATCCTCCGCCCCAATCCTGCAGCATCCCGAACGCTTGACACCCCTCCTACGACTGACGTCTCCGATGTCCATATCTCCGATGCCAGCCTCTCAGACTTCAACGCGACAGATACCTCTGACTACAACGCTACCGATGCCTCTGACATCGATTCTGTCCCTGGCGATCTACCCACTGGCACTCGTGCACTCTCCGATATCGAAGAATCCCGTCCGTCTTCTCCTGTCCCCTGGTCTGTCCTCGGTGGGTCCGACTTTGCCATCGACTCGAACATCGACGCGGACGACCATGGTTTCGCAGCATCGTTGGAATCTCTCTCCCTTTCTACTCATGCCGAGTCTGACGACCTTGCGACGCCAACTCGTCTCCAGAACGTCACGGCATCCACCGGAGCCGGATCCACTGCCAATGCTGAACTGGATCAACAAGGCACGCCCTCCCGCGCCCGCGCCAATCGAGATCGTTTGCGCACACTTTATCCTCGTTCAGCTTCTTCTCCTTCCCCAGCTCGTAGATCCCCACATCGTTTATATGCCACTCGCAAGTTGGGTGCAAGGCGGAAGAGGAAAGCTAAGAACGACAGCAAAGCCCTTGCTGGGGCTGTAGGGGCCGATAAAGGATCGTTCTATGATTACCTGTTTGCCTGAGTTTCGCACAGACGAGCCAGTGTTGCGCGCTCGTGCTCGGTTTCGAGGGCCTGTAGCTCATATTGTCGTCGCGTGTGTATATTTATCGTGCACATTTAGTGATGTATAGTACTCTTCTAGAGATCATGTCACGCGCGCGTCCGTCCATACTTTTACTGCGTGAAGATCCTTGTCAACAGGTACAATGTTGACCCTCCTAGGCGCTTCGTATCGTCCATATATTAGCTTCCGCTTCTTCCCCAAACAAAGAACAAAACTCACCACAATATTCGTGATTGCCGCAAACGCTAGAATGAATATCAAGTACCCCTTGGTCCGCGACACACCTGCGTCCGGGCTGAATGTACTCGAAGAGTCCGTACCTGAGAGGATTAGCAAGAGAAGCACGCCCTGCGTTTTCCAGGCATTTATCAGCACCGACGGTGGGGACCAAGCAATGACATCTCGAAAGAACTTCGTACTCACGTTCGACAACACCCATGTCAACAGCACGTTCGTCCTTACGTTCGCATAATAGTCTATCGCAGCTTGTTCCTTCTCCCGTTCGCTCATCACTTTGGACACAATTTTCCTCCGCGCCGCCTGTTTGGTCTTCGCACCATCTCCTGCGCTCGTAACGTCGGCAAACTTGGCGGCGCGCAGTGAGTCGAGGGCTTCCTCATAGATCCCGTTCACGTCAGCCGCTTCTGCGAGCATCTTAATGTCCACTTGAGAGTGAGAGTCCTGCACAGCAGCTCCGAGATCAGTGTCGGGTACCGCATCTTGTTTCGTTCCCCATGAAATCTGGGAAGTACAAAACGCTGTGGATGTGACGCAGATGAACAAGACAGGGAACACGAACGTCGTTTAGATTCGAGTATGCATAGCTGGCATACTCAAGTCAGTTGGACATTTCCACGGGAATGGGAACCCACTCACATGCTCAAGATGCAAACATATGTTGGAGTCAACAACAAGTATTGTATGAAACTCGTCAGGAGATGCCACGGATCGAATGCAAGCAGGCTGCTCATGACATAGACTACATGGCCACGGTTCACGTTTGAGAAGACGTCCGATGCACATTCAGCGAATCGTCCTTCCGCTGCTGCTATGCATCGGAACCTTACCTCCATAGGTGACACTAATGCTCAACAATACAACACCTCCTCCGGCTTGGGAAGCAGTTGCTATCCCACAGAGCACAGATGCAATGATTAAATAGACCATCAAGATAGCCAGAAAGATTGATGCAAGTTTGTATTTTAGATGAGCGCTAGGTTGTGGACTCAGTATGTATGACTAGGACGGAAATCAGGACATACGCTTTCGGCTTGTTTCCCATTGACATAAGGAAACAAGCGATGATGATGGAAGCCAGGAAATACTTCGAAGAGATGGTTCATCAGAACGTGGCTCGTCGGAAAGGAAATGCATCGTACTTGAACTATTGCATTGAAGTACTGGATATTCGTCAAACCAAACGATGCATCCTCCAGGGATGAACTTAGCACGACCTATTTACCAGTTTCGTCAGCCTAACCCATGTCACGCACACCAGTAATCACGAGTCAGTTGCTCACAAAGAATAGATAAAAGTTTCCCTAGGACATCCCACTCAGCAGTAGACATACAAATAGTATATCGAACTCACAATCCCAAACCACGAAAACACCATGTTAATGCAGTTGTACACTGTTTCTACAAGCAGGGCCGTCTTCCTCCACGGACTATGCCCACTACGCATGATTTGACC
Source organism: Exsudoporus floridanus (assembly GCA_038094735.1). Lineage (NCBI taxonomy): Eukaryota > Fungi > Basidiomycota > Agaricomycetes > Boletales > Boletaceae > Exsudoporus > Exsudoporus floridanus. Next base: position 31,061 of record JBBPUP010000125.1, read on the forward strand.
GACATGCGCAATGGCGTAGACTGCGGCGAAGAAAGAGCCATTTAGCCATCGCCGACGCTGAGATATGAACTCTGGAAGCGATTCGGGAACATCGGTCTCGCCGATGGCTCCTTTGACATATTTAAGCACCCTGGGGAACAAACGAATGAATCAGATTTCGAAGCCAGTGAGGTGAGAATCGTACCAGCTAGAGTTGGATTTGGCTATCAGTTCGAAACAAAGAATACGCTAGAAAGCATGAAATTAAAATTCCGGAAAATTGCAAGTTGCTTACATCCTCAGCGAGGTCTGTCTCCTCGTCAACATACGAGCGGGGGTGTAGTACGGGTTACTTACACATGTTTGATGTGAAAATATCCGTATCATTACCGTGGAGAACCTCGCCTTTGAAGTAGGAGGCAAGAGGGCCACGGCCATCTTTGTTGTTCTGCAAAGCA
>JBBPUP010000126.1:18364-39376 GCA_038094735.1 Exsudoporus floridanus
TGCACGAACATACTATATAGTACAGCAAATTGTAAGATGGAACGACACGGAACACGCGTGGCCCAAATCAGAAACCACTCGCAGTTATTCTCAGTTGCTCCAGTTTCTTCAACACCTCCCCGACGGTCCGATCCAACTCACCGGCGATGGCGCTCTGTTTCGATCCAGGTAGCCGAGCGTATGTCTCGCAGAGGTCCCCATCTACAACGGCCTTCACGGGAACATAGTACCCCCTCCATGCGAGATGATCACGTCCAACTAGGCTCCCCTGCTCTGTCCTCGTGTGCTGTTCCAGTGTGGAGATGAAATCCACGTCTTCCTTTGACACGAAGGGCACAAGTATCCCGATGGTGCCTTGCAAACCAGTGTACAGAAGCACCTCCCGCCCACCTGCAACCAACGATACCCTGTGTATTGACGTCACAAGGTCACCGACGTGGAAGTGACAAATCATTTTCGTCTTGTGTGGAGCACCCATAAACTGGCCTTTCTCATGCAGTATGCCAGCTCCCGTGGGATCGTCGTCCACTTGATCAGAAACTTTGGCGTCGAGGCGGTTGACGAATATATTCCCGAACCGATCACTTGCTGCGACAGTACAATAATCAACCATTGTCGATGAAACTATCCATCGTGGTTGCATATCGTCGGCGAAGATGAGAAGCCGGTTTTCTGGTGCTTTATAGGCGACGAAAAAAATTGAATCTTGCATATCACCGACAAGAATCCTAGAACCTTGTGTGTTGAGTGTAACAATAACGGATGAGAACGTCTATAATATCAGGTCAGGTCACGAAGCAATCTCGAGGGAGTGAACCAACTTTGTTTTCAGCTTTGCGAAGAAGCTTTTTTTTGCCAATCTCGTATATGCGGAGCGCTTTGCCTACGCCCGCTACAAGTCGTCCTTGGAAAGCCATGACTGCCAGAGGTACGTCATCCGTTTCAGTTTTATGCACAAGCTCGAGACCAGCGCCATCCTCAACAAATTTGTATGTTCGCAAGAAACCACTTGAGCATGATCGTGGTGCAAGGAACGTGTCAGATGCTGTGCCGACGACAAGATGCAGCTCCCCTCCTCGAGCAGCGAACGGAACAACGGCTAGAGAGAATGCTGCCTCGTTGTTATCCAAGTGAATCAGGGCAACGGTCTGAGACTGTAATTCATTGAGAAAGGTGCCGACTTCGCAGGGACCTACATACCTCCACCGGATCAATAATTCGTATAGCCGAAGCCCATGTTCCCGCAGGCGCCTTACATCGGCCGAACGTTTCAGCCGGCAGCTCAAGCATCTCCCGATCGATCGTCTTGCCAGCCTCGCTCTACGAGAAACTTAGAACTACGACATTAAATAAATATGGGTCACTCACGAGTTGTTGCAAACGCTTGTTGATTGCTTCTTCGCCCATAACACGATGGTCACCTTCTATAAGATAGAGGTAGCGATTCGTTGGATGGGATATGAACTTGCGAGGAGTGTACGAGAGCGGGATGGAGTCCTGTTTGAGCTTCATGCCGAGCTTTGGTATCTGGAAAATGCTAGCGGACATAACATATATTAATGGTCACGGTTACTCAGAAGGGTGGAATTAACATGTCAGCAGGAACAATTGGTATTTTTCTTTTCTTTTTCGGCATAATCTCCGCAGAGGTATCATCCGAATCTCTTTGTGCATCTTGGACTCGACCAAAATGAATGGATGCTCACCGAAGAACACTTCCCGTGATACCGATCAAACCCTCCGGACTAAGCTCTGCAGAAAAACTCCAAGCGTAGTCGAGATTCTCAAAAATCAGAGGTGTGAAGTGCATGAGATTTTGATGCGTATAGTTAATCCACGACCGTGATGAGAGCGCAAGAATGGCAGAATTTTTTTGTATTTGGACGCGAATGAGCTTGATGGGGCGCGTCCCCAAGAAACTGTGGGAGATTAAAAGGTGACACATTGAGCTAATACCAGGACCGACCGTGTACGTGTATCGGTGAGCTGACCATTCAAGGGATCAAGCACTGTCCGAAGGAGAACACCATTTTGCAAGCCGATGTTGACGAACATCGTTGGGTGAGTCTTATTAATGCTTGCATCTAACATATCGGCTATGCAGATGGCGGATGGTGGCGCAGTCAACGCTTGTAGGCTGAGAGTCTCCAAGGTGCTTTCAGGATCCAACGAGATGATACGAACAGTTTGATCCTCGCACCCAACGGCCTGTATGAGCAGAAGAATTGCAGTAATGTAAGGCAGTGTTTCATTTGACGCACCAAGAAAGGCGTTCGCTGACGGCCTTCAGGAACTTCTGCAATGCTAAGTGCGAGGACTGTTGATCCCATTGCCTTCCTATCCTGATATTCATTAAGCTGACCATCCAAGTCAAGTTCGAAGTAGACTAGCTCCGCAGAGCTCAGCGCAACCACCACCTGTCGTTTGTTCGTCGCCCCCGCGACAATAGTTTTGCGATCAGGAACACGCCACTCATTGACACGTCGATCAGCTAAGACATGCCGAATACCATGAGGGTGGACTTGGAGAAGGGCGTCTGCGCCAATTTGTTGCACTGCGAGCGTTGGGGCTGATGAAAGGAAGCCAGTGTCCTGAACTTCTTCAATTGTCTCGCCAATAGACAGTACTAGTGTGCCATTGACGAACGAGAGTATGATATATGAATCAAACTCATCTACGAAAAGGTCAATTTGATGTAGTTGGCAGACATAAAATTATCAAGCACATACCCTCTTCACGTTGTTTGGTAGTCCAAACAGCATTCGGAATACCTGGGAGCTCAGAGCTGACAGACTCTTCTACATCGAGACCATGACGAAGCATCCGGAACGAACTGCGCGCGCCTCGGCCACAGGCCGCCAAAATTTGGGGAGTATCCGAGTTCGGCAAAATGTTCATTACTTTCGAGTCCAATATAGGATCCAAGGATTCTACCTCGTCGGCAAGGGCCAGGTTATCCAGAGGGCGAGGCCGGAAATGAGCGTGTGGCAACGGGGCAGTCGGATCAGCCATGCCAAACGCGGTGTGAGATGTCGAGCTGAACTCAGGTTCATTGTCATCATCACCCAACTTTTGGAACTGGTAAAGATAACTATGTGGAGATGAGTCGTCAATTAGAGTTCGGGTGCATAAACTCACTGGTTACCAAATTCAGAAGCCACGAAAAGAAAACCGGATTTAAGAATGCAAAGACTGCTAGCCACAGGTACGGTATCAAAATATTTGATTTTTAATGCCCGGACTTCATCTTCTTCGTGGTCAATTGTAACTTTGAACAGGTCGCCATCCTCGCTTTGAAGGAGGAAGAAAAATGCACCCTGAAACGATATGTACATTGAGGACCTATCGAGGTTGGATCACGGAACAACAAACCTTCATCTTGTGCATAACGGCCGCAACGATTATGACACCTCGCGATGGATCCTCAAGTGGATGTCTTCGCCGCGGAATGGAAACGCGATGTTGCGGTTTGTCCATGTGACGATATATAATGTGGTCTTCACAACAAACAAGGACACCAGAAGGCCCATCAAATCGATCAGTTGACGCCACTTGACCACCAGGAACTTGAACGAGGAGATTTGCACGTGGATCAGTGGGTTCGCTCCATTTCCGAACTACGTGATTGAGGCCCAGGTCTAGCTCATAATAAGTCAGCATCTGGACGAGATTTACATAAGTAGATGTCCTGAAAGAGGGACCGTTGTGGAAAAACACACTTTCTCAGCGTTGTTGAAGGCTTCCCCAGTGGGGTCCTGATCAGACTCTGTGTAGTCGACCTCCAGTGCAGCAAATAAAGGGTTTTCAAACCCAACATCAAGACCAACGATGTGGTGAATAATCGCATTGTTCTTGTGTGCTTCCAATGGTGACGAGATTGTCAAGTTGGCCGCAGCATCCCGGTTCAGGATATACACAAGTTTTGCCTTCTCCATCGCAGAAATCATGACACTGCGGCCCTTGGGATCGGTGGCAAGGTATTGACCAGGGACGATTCGTCGCGCGCCAGACTTGCCAAAGGTTTCTTGATGTAACTTGACAAAACTGCTTGTTTTGGGGTCATAGTCTAAGATGACGATTCGCCCTGAGTCGGACCCTACTATGGCGTAGTCTGAGAACGAAGCAGAGATGAAATTTCAGCAAAAAAGTGGATACGTACGAGGCGCTCACCCTTGGTACTACCTGTCAACCGGAAAGCTGCCAGTGAACGTATCGAACCAAAAACATCAGATGTGATGACTGTGGACAGTTTTCCTGTCTGGACATCGGGTCGCAGAAGCTCAAGACGAGTACCGTGCGCGACTATGATTTCCTGCGTGCGAGCGCCTGAAAAGTTACCGACGATTGCCTGCGTTGCAGCCGTTGGAGGTTGCAGCGTCAAATTGTACAAATGCATACCGAAACTCGACCACCCAAGCGAAGGACGTCAACGGTCGCAGAAAATATCGAGCTTGACAAGATGTAGGAGGTAAAAGATTTTGTAAACAAACAGACTTTGGCTATATTTGTGCTAGAAGATGACACAAGCTTGAATCAAGTTGGACTAAAGGGTATATCTGAACAGTGGACTTTGGTCCCCCATGTTTCGAAACTCGTCCTTGCGATCCTCAGTGATCCCACGCTCGCGACACAGCTCCTCCTTCTGCTTGTTGATTCTATTGTAATCCCACATTGCGAATGCAGACAGCAGCATACTGATCATCGAGGTCAGCAAACAAATAACGATGGTCATCATAGAGGCGTACGAGAAGCTCAGCCAACCCATGATTGTCCCATGGCCAACATGGAACCGTGGAGGATCAAGGTAAATAAAGGATGAACAGATCCTATTGTCATTCCGTCAGATCGTAAGATCATGCTGGATGACAGAACACATGGCTCACCCTCCTAGATTTCCTATTCCAATGACCATGGCAAGGACAACGCCACGTTTCATGTCCCCCCCGGCATTTGAGCCGGCCCATGCGAGGTCAACAGCAATGGTTGGAAATACACCGACCGCAGCGAGGACAGCGCCCGCATACGAAGCACCGGGGCCCGTTTGGGTGTATAGGACAATATACCCCACCAAGGAGATAAATGCTCCAGCGATCACGTACGCCCCACGAAGTTTGTGAAGGTCAGAATAGATCCCAACAAGAATGGTACATACACAGCCCGCAACGAAGGGAGGGACAGAAAGCAACTGTGCATTAGCAGCAGAGAAGCCAAGCTCATTAATGATTGTAGGGGTGAAAAGAGCGATTGCATAAACCGGAATAAGCAAACTAGTAGGCCGTGTAAACATGACATCAGATTGATCACCCGATGCAAGATAGTGAGGCTTACATACCCAATGTATATACCAATTTGAATGTAAGTCTTATAGTCCTTGAGGGCCTGTAGAACGAATTCGAAGTCGTAGTGCGTCGCAAGGTTTTGCGAGTCATTCTTCAACAACCCAATAATCCTGCGCCTTTCAGTCTCATTCAAGAACGATGCAGTCTCTGGGTACTAAACATGGGACGATAAGCATCTACACGGGGCCTGGTAGACGATGTTACCCACGTCGTGCATGAAGAAGAATGCTGCGAAAGCTACGATAACCGTAACTGTAGAAGCGTTAGTTCAATCATTTTCATCTCGCGTTGAACTGGAGACTCACCAAGTCCTTCCAGGCAGAACTTACCACCTTAAGTGAGTACATGGCACTAAGTCCTTTTTGAACATTGCTTACAATCCACTGCCAGCCATGAAGGCCACCAATCCTGGGGGACGAAAATAAGTTCCGAAACGGAAAACATATTTTCTAAACATCACGTACCCCTCCATTTCTTCGATAGCATAGCTTTTAACGGGTGAGTGACATGCTGCATCGAATAAGAATGAAAACTCACGCAAGAATGCCACCAAAGGCGCCCGCGACAGTCGCGGCAGAGAAGAATATGGCAATGCGCATTGCCCGATCCGCACGTGGATACCACAATGAAATGTAATAAGTCACGCCCGGGAACAATCCAGCTTCTGTAAGGCCGAGGAAAACTCGCGCGCTGTATAACATAAATGCCTTAACGTAAGTGAGGTGGGCCCGTAAGTTTGTCGAACCCCTACGCAAGAAGCCCTTGATAGGTGTTCACAAGGCACATAAGCGTCATAATCAGACCCCACGCGACCATAATTGTAGGTACTAGGGTAACAAGTTAAGTCAGAGGGGGCAGTTACGGGGAAGGATGATCGTCATACTCCATCTGGAAGGTCGGAATAGCTTGAGGATGATGTTTCTGCGCGAAGGTTATTTGCATTTGCGACACGGAATCGGAATGCATTGCTTCAACTCACGACGGGACTTCCGCGAAACTGTAAAGAACCTGAAGCAGCATTTGTCATGATGCAGGTCTAAGAATGCGAGGAAAGAAACCCGCACGAAGAAAACAGCAGCAGCAGTATTATACCTGAGCCCGACGAGGTCCAGGTCAGTCGACATACCCGCGACTTTAGCATTGCCTGAAAGATGGCATAAGGCCTTTGAGCCAATGTGAAGATGTATAATGATACTTGCCGATATTTGAGCGATCGCTGGAGAGCACAACATTAGTCAAACCCCAGGTCGGCTAGATGTTCGTAGTAACTCACAGGAACGAAAGAAGGTATAGCAAAGAAACAAGAGGCAGGAGATGCCAGTCTATTTTCCGCAGGAGCCTAGCGCGCTCTATAGGGCTGACGTCCTTAGCATCATCGACAACGGCGAAATCCTTTTCATTGTTGACAGCGTCGGCATCTACGCTTTCCCTAGTCGAGGGGGGCATGTCCGTGTGCGACGTTGAAAATGTAAAAGAGGGAATGAGTAAGAGAAAAGTTGGCCACCCTTTGCCTGCACGTGGCGCTTGTGTCCCGCTCTCCCGGGTTACTATACCCTTCCGCGGTAGGCCATAACGTTACACATAGGATGCGTAAGTAGTTTATCTGGGGATCCTTAGTAAACCTCAATTGGTCAGTCTGTCATGAGTCACGGTCTTTGTAGGCTGTGTCAGGGCCCCCGAGATTACCCGCCAGCGTTCGCCTCAAGTGAATGTTACCAGAGATGCGGGGAGATTGTACCTACGTGCAGAAACTTGGCTGCTAGCGACTCCGAGAACGGTTGACAGAGAATGGTGTCGGCAAGACTCATCATCATTGTCATCTACAATTTAAGCGGGTTTATTAATGCATTACGGTCCGTTATGGTGCCCAATCTGGTACTGCGCCCGATTCTTTTTTGGAAGGACCCTTTTGCTGGCCTCTCCTCTAATCACAGCTCTCGAGTGGCCTACGAGAGTGTCTTCAGTTGTTAGTTAATTTCAGCTGCCTTTCAGATATGACCGCTCCGTGAGGCATAGCCTCGACCAGATCATTGCTAACTCATATCAGGTACACGACATTTCAGCAATACGTGACGTGACTTTGTGACACCAGCACATTCTAAGCTTATCATCAGCGCCGATGATGTGCCGAGTACAGCGGAGATAGGATTTTCACTGATCCAGAGGCTCATGAGAACAAAGAGACCAGAAAGTATACTAGCAACCCCTCATACTAATACTCAGCCAGCATCTTCTGGTTACATCACACCAGTTTCATTCCCGAAGTCGAAGCCAACGCGTCGTTTGGTTTTTTAACTAGTATGAAATAGGCAGAAGAGGCCAGGTAACCGGATTAGAGTGACACTACCAAGCACTGCAACACTGAGTGGAATCAGAAATCGTCGGGGGCACTAAATGTTCCGCCCTTGGTCTTCACATTCTTCTTGCTGCTCCGCTTGGCCCCAATACCGCGGGTACTTCCACCTCGCGCGCGGGGCGCCTTTCCCCCCCTGGTTGAAGACGGTCTAGGACGCTTGGACGGTGCACCATCACCTGGACAATCTGAATCCACAGATTAACTCGTATACCCGGAATAGAGGTATCAAATACCTGATGTCCAATGTCCTATCTGACCGCATTTAAAACACTCGTCATCTGCCGAGGCGCCACCTCCGGCCCGCGTTTTAGTTCCGGTAGCCCTAGAAACTGGACGCATGGCTACCCCACCAGGACAAGCTGTTCAAGAATTCGGACTCGCCTCAGGGAATTGTTGTAAATTTCAAAGGGGATCGAGCACACTACCATTACCGAAGTGGCCACTATCTCCGCACTTGAAACATGTCGCTGATGTGTTATCGGGTCTTGATCCTCCATAGCTTGTGGACCTGTTCGGCATCGCACCGTTCGGGCATGCTGAAGTTTTATTGCTCAATGGTGCTTCACGGATCTTCGAGCAAGATGACCCACCAGAAGCCCAATGCCCCTCTTGGTCGCACTGCCAAATAGTAACTTGTCAGTCAACAGAATCTAGTCCTGATTATCACCCGCCTTGAAGCACTTTCCACTCGAATGTGGGTCGTTGTGGCTAACTGTTCGCGTCGACGTCGACATGGGGGGCCCTGATCCAGATGGCTTGGTGGACTCATCATCCCACTCAAAGAAACCACATCCATCTTCCCTCCCTTTTGCACATCCCCAAAAAAGGCGCCCTTTATTGGCGCCCTCCTTTGTAACCGTACGTTGAACGGCGCCCTCTTTACACTTACATTGACGTGCAAGTGTCACGGTTTGATCCTGATTACATCCGAATCTCGTTTTGGGATCCCGATACTAAGATGAATACCACTTACTGAACGGGTAGCACCAATGACGCGCTTCGCAGGTATGAGTGGCGTAGGCCCTATGCCACCCTGACCTTCTTTATTGTGCTCACTCTCGATCCATTTGAAGAATCCACAGGCGCCTTGAGCACATGCATAAAACTGCTTGCCTTCACGAGTCGACTTCTGCGTCACTCGCTTCTCGCTTGCAGGTATTCCACAGTCACATTTAGGTGTTCGGTCTGACGAAGAGCAGTTTGAGAGGTCAGCCTGAGGCGCTGTATCCCGTAAAGAACTCCGGGGCCTCGGTCGTGGTGGGTCGATGTCTGGAATAACTAGAGTAGGCAACCTCCAGAAGCAGTAACGAGCATGACTTACCATCAATATTACCGGGTGGAGGTGGTGGTCTCCGTGGTGCACGAGGGGCTGCACCGTGCCCGGGATTGCGGTCACCCGCGGGAGGCGGGCCATCATCATTACCATTGTCTCCTCGGTCATTCCCTCGTCCTCTGCCTCGCGGAGGGCCGCCACCTCTGCCTCCACCCGGGCCGTCGTTTCCATCGTCGTTCCCTGCATTGTGTACCCCAGCTCGTTCGATGTATCGTCGTACACTCTGGAGTACAGTCATGTCATTCGGAAAGAAGAACGAAAAGTGAGCGGATCTACCTCAATGACTTTGTCAAACTCTCTCTTGGCCATGACATACATGTCTTTATACTGCTCAATGCTCTGCACGAGCATTTCATTCTTTGTTTTAGCGCCTTCACACACTTGAACCATGCTTCGTTCTGTCTGTCAAAGATTTTATCAGAGGAGGGGTTATTCATAGCCGCTAAGTCACACCGTATGCATCAGGTAGAGGCACGGGACAGAAGATGGTGGGGCACAAAGGTGACAATATGCATACCTCACGCCTTAGCTGGGGCTTTGACAAACTTCTGTCGAATCCGATCTGGTTGTATCCTTCGACCAGACCGATGCCAAGCGTTGAAGGAAGTAGATGTTTCGTTGCACCGTCCATCCGCTCAATCACGTATTCTCGGTCAATAATGGTTTGAATATGCTGTGCAATTGTTGCATCCGTCCCTACATCGTCGAAGGCAATGTTCAGGAATGTTATCAATCACACTAAGAGACCCACCAATCCCATTCTTGTCCATCAGCGTGACAAGGTCAGCTTCAGTCAGCAAGGTAGGCGAGGTCGTCTGTCCTTCCTTGATCTCGCAAGGTGTGGGTTTGAATTCCTCACCCTCCCTGAACTCTGGAATTTCTTTCCCTGTCCATTTTTCATAGGGGTATACGTCCAGATAGTTCCTAGCTAAAATGACTAAACCTGCAATATCAGGTGCTGAGCATTTTGACCACTTGGGAGTCAGCAAAGACACAAACCAGTCACGTAAAACTCCTCCCCACCGTATACCACATCGACTGTCGTTTCTGATCCTTCGGCGTCTTTCGAGCAGCTCGCAAGGAATCTCCGCGTAATGAAATCATATACTTTCTTTTCATCTCCGCCAAGATTCGCTTTGTGAGCTGTGGGATGAATTGGAGGATGAGCTTTATCGTTACTTTTGCCTCGGCGAGGTGGAGTAAAGCCACCCTGTTGAAGGCTAGTCATCGGTAAGCATCGAAACAAGTGATTATAGAAAGGAAATCTCGGGTGATTGGTCAGACGCACCTTGTTGCGAACGCACCCCAGGAAGGATCTACAGTCTGTTTCCCTATGAGGGTCATGAAGTCGAACTGAGGATCATACTGATCCGTTTCTGTACGAGGATATGAAAGAAAACCCTGTTGGTAGAGCTTTTCGGCAATCTAGCGCTACCTTGAGCGACACCAAACGAACCAAGTTGAGACGGATCGACATACGTCCAAAACTTTCTTTGGTGCTAGCTTGAGGAGCCGCGATCCTGCCTTCTGAAGCTCGACGGTCGTCAATGGTAGTGGTTTCCTTCCTGTGATTTGAATGGGTGTAACTGAAGGCGGAAACAAACGACGCACCATTTTTTCGTGTTCTTTTGTGTGACTTTCGTGACTCGAGCACGTGGATTCTGCACGATATCTTCGTATATCTCATTCACGACGTCTACCTCAAAAAGGTGTCCACGTCTCCACGTGAAATCGACCTTCTTATCTTCCCTGTCGACTTGGCGGTTTAGAGAGAGAATGATATACCAGAAATCTTCAGGAGTGAATGCTTTCACTTGGTTGTATCTCTGCACCACGAAGCCCAATGTTGGGAATTGGCAGGGGCCTGGGCATAATCTGTATATAAGATGATCACCGGACACACTCTAAATAGTTTGGTACCGTAAGAAACAACCTCGCGCTTCTCGCGAAACTGAGGAAGACGATTCTGAAGGGCCAAAGTTTGCATACGAGTGAATGCTGCACCAATACGCAGATCTAAAAGGATACGTGCTTCAACAGCGTCAGCTTGCGCTAGGTCCAGGTTCACCGGCTGCTGAGCCGCGCGGTGAATTTGCCTACAAGATGTTTAGCAACCCAGCTGAGCATGACATGGATAGATTGAGACGAACTGAGGTATAATGGCGCTGAACCTGGCTCGCCTGACCAGGATATTCGGTTTCGCCTTCCGACATACGGTCACAATCTCCCATCCGATGTTTTCACCCTCTCTATCACAATCCGTCCAAATCATCAAGGCCTGCGCGCGACGCACTTCATTCATCAAGTTGCGTTCTATGGCCTTGTTCTCAGTTGGTACGATGGAGTTTATGGGAGCATCGAAGAGGGAGAGGGGATCACAGGAGTGCCATTGACGGTAAGCGTCAGGGAAATCATGGGCGAGGAGGTGGCCTGATACAGAGGTGACTGTGAAGTGGGAGTTTGTTTGAGGGTAGTCAAAGTCGAAATTTTTTATGAAGCGATTCTGTGTTGTACGCTGGAATGTAACAAGGCATTTGAAGTGGGAGAGGTCGACAGTTACTTTCTACTCACTATTTCCACACGACCACCGGACAAAATCTGACTTATGGATCTTGCAATGGAAGGTTTCTCCGCAACACAAAGAACACGCATGAAGAAGGGCGGCCTGGGAGAGGAGAGAAGCAGTGGGCGGTTCAAGATAAGGATGAAAGGGCTAAGCAAGTGGTCAGTGGTCGCAGTACGTCACCGTGACCGACGCGTCTGGGTTGGTGCGTCACGTGACACGAGAAACCAAAGCCAGATATGATGGTTTATAGACTTGTTCTATTCTATCATGGACCCGGAAGATGCAAATACCACGACTACGCGTTTACTGACACTCTTAAATGTCTCTGCGCTCAAAAGTAGAAAACGTCCGAGAGAGGATCCATACCCGCGAGAGAAATTGAACAAGCGCAAATACCTCAACTCCAATGTCGCTGGGCCACAGCCCGAACCAGACCGCTCCGAGCTCCAGAACGAGACAAGATTTCAACTAGGCGATGCTACTGACAAGGAAATAGATGAATTTCAAGGTGACCAGAATGATCTAACATGTGAGTCCCCCACCGTTCCTTTTCAAAGAAGCTAAGCTTGTCCCAAGTACACAATCCATACGACCAACACTTTGGGCCAAGTCCTGAAATCTTGACGGACCACAGCAGGACAGCGTCGGATCAAAAGCATTGGAAATCACATAGAGAGAAGATTGAGAAACTAAATGTTGTTGCTAGCGTGCTTCCTGAGATGTCTATGCCTCAGAAAAAACATGAAAAAAAGACCGCAGTGCGTCTCTTACGCACATTTTATCCCCAATGCATCCAATATTCATTATGACAGGTTCTGGAACGTCTGCTCAAACCCTTCGAGGCTCGTCAGGCCACGCAGCCAACAGGTACTGTCGTCCCTGTTTTCTCTCTATTGCCTTCTTTTTACTTTGAAGCAGAACACACTCAGATTCAGGACAACCTACTCTCTGTTCTTTCTGCTTACCTTGATCTCTACCATACTTGCGTTACCCTCGAACATCACCAATGCGTTCGTGAGGTAATCACACTACATGCACTCGATCATGTAACTAAGTGAGTTTGCGAGCTCACTTACCATGCAGTGCTCAAGTCTGTACAGAAAACGACGCCGCGTACTGAAAAACAATGATCGTATCTCACATGCCAAGTCAACTTCTTCTGATCCTCCAGAAGATGTTCAAGATCAAGGTTTCACTCGCCCATCCATTCTCTTCCTCCTTCCCTTCCGTTCCTCCGCGCTCGCTTGGCTGAACGCTTTGGTTACCCATACTCCTTCCTTTCAAATCGAAAACCACTCCCGTTTTCTAGGGGAATACGGCTTGCCACCCGATGCAATAGATAAACTTGCTACCGCACCACCTGGTACATATCCCCCAGATCACGTAGAAATGTTCAAAGGGAATGTAGACGACAGCTTTAGGCTCGGAATCAAGATCACCAGGAAGAGTGTAAAGCTTTTCTCTGATTTTTATAATTGTGACTTGATCCTTGCAAGTCCTCTGGGATTAAGGATGTCGATTGAAAAGCAAAAGTGGGCACTCATTTAACTCCGTATCATGCTAGAGCGGAACGTAATTCTTACCATCTGTTGCAGGAGCTCCGATTTCTTGTCGTCGATTGAGATCCTAGTTATTGACCAGATGGATGCACTTACGATGCAAAATTGGGACCATGTACAGGCAAGTACATGCTTCTGTGTGTTTCTTCATGTACTTCACATTTGTTTATTTAGTTTGTCCTTTCTCATTTGAATGAGCTGCCCAAAGAGTCGCGTGATGCTGACTTTTCACGCATCAAACCGTGGTATCTTGATGGATTGTAAGCATATTTTTGACTGACTCATTGATGTGCTCTTTCCACTTTTTGATAATTTGCTTACCTTTGACTCTCAGTTCGGCATACCTGAGGCAATCTGTCCTTCTCTCTCCATTTGAAACACCCGAAACACGATCATTGTACAATACCACCCTCAAGAACGTGGGAGGTAGGGTAAGGGTGGAGAAACTATGGCCAGCACTACAGGTCCCAGGGGGGATCGATCACGTGTGTATCTGTGTGTTGCTGTGCTTATGGAAGAACATCCTTACCCGATGGTAGACATTCCTCACGTTTGACTGCCTGAATCCGATGGAGGAGGCGGACAAGAGGTTTAATTACTTTACCACTCAGGTATGTTTCGTCACTTTACCCTTAATACCCTCTGGCAATATTCTCACCTGTCATGATTCAAAGCTTCTACCCAAGGTGTTGAAATCGGCAGTGCAAAGTGCCAACACCGTGGTGTTCATTCCTTCTTCCTTCGACTTCATCCGGGTCCACAATTACTTTAGAAAGATGAACTGGACAAGTTTTACCATACTGTCTGAGTGAGAACTTTCCGTTGTCTCAGTTGTATCGGCTTGTTTTTGCTTGCCAGTGAGCAGGAGCCTAATTGATTTGTTGACCAGATACTCTTCAAATCAAGATATATCCCGCGCTCGCCAGGCATTCTTCTCAGGAAAAAAGTTGTTCTTGCTGATTAGTGAGCGATTCCACTTTTATCGCCGGTGAGTCTCCTGTCCATCCTTACTCTCTCACGACTCAACCAAAAGTTCACCAGGTACAAAATCAGGGGCATCCGTAACATCCTTTTCTATGGGCCACCTACCCACCCTCAGTTTTTCTCTGAGTTCCTGACTTACCCTTTCCTTGACGATGGAGTGGACCCAAGCGATGTAACTTGTCGCGTGGTTTGTTGTCGGTATGATCGGTTCAAGCTGGAGAGGATACTCGGCAGTAAAGGAGTAAGGGAAGTGTTGGATGAGTAGGCGTAACAAGTGCTAGTGATACGACCAATCCCTTCGTAACTCGTCGAGCTGTGTTTGTTCGTATTTACTCACCAGTAATATTCGGCGTGACCAGCCAAACTAATCTTTCAAGTTCCCAACATATACGGGGCGGTAAAACATCATGCAGGATGGCAGGGCGCCAAGGTTCAATTATTTACTTTCACCATCCTTAAAAACTGAACTCTCCGCGCAGAATAAGAAACCGAGCCCCAGCGGCGGTCCAGGTCAGTGCAAAGTTGCGCACTACTAGGTGTATCATACTCATATTTTCCCGAAAGATCACCGCCGAACAACTCTTACGAGAGGTACTCCGTCTCTGTGGTCACAGTGTAGTCTGTGCGTTCTGATCACCGCCATTCAGGCTCAAGAGCGTCAAGAATCAACGTTCCGTGCCCCAAAACAGCGTGTCGAGGATTTCGAAGAACTCCACGAATATCGAGGAAGGAAGCGCAAGGAATTCGAGGAGCGGATTCGACGTACAAGGGGAAGCATGTGAGTTTCCTCTGTGTTGTTTTCATTCACTTCAACCAACCACCTCACAGAAAAGAGTGGACTCAGTACGCGAACTGGGAGGTGCGGGTCACTCATTTCTTCTCTCAGTGCCTTCTTTACGCCCAATTTAGGCCAGTCAAAATGAGTTCGACCGTTCCCGATCAGTCTTCGAGCGCGCATTGGACGTCGATCCCCGGAGTGTGCAACTATGGTTAAGCTACACCGAAATGGAGCTGAAATCACGCAACGTACAACATGCCCGTAACCTTTTCGATCGTGCTGTAACACTGCTTCCTCGAGTGGACCAGTTGTGGTACAAGTATGTCTATTTGGAAGAACTGCTCCAGAACGTTCCTGGAGCGCGTCAAGTCTTTGAGCGTTGGATGCAGTGGGAGCCAGACGATAAAGCGTGGCAAGCGTACATCAAGATGGAGGAAAGATACAACGAGCTTGACAGGGCTAGCGTGATCTACGAGCGCTGGATAGCCGTTCGACCGGAGCCACGAGTCTGGGTGAAGTGGGCAAAGTTTGAGGAAGAGAGGGGGAAGCTAGATAAGGCACGAGAAGTCTTTCAGACTGCGTTACAATTCTTCGGCGATGAAGAGGAACAGATTGAAAAGGCTCAGGCTGTATTCAATTCATTTGCCAAGATGGAGACACGTTTGAAGGAATACGAGCGTGCTCGTGTGATTTACAAGGCAAGAGTTACCGAACTTTGTCTCTTCTTACTGCCGACATTCAGTTTCAGTTTGCCCTCGAACGTCTACCTCGTTCGAAGTCAGGGACATTATACGCGGCGTATACTAAATTCGAAAAACAACATGGTGCTAGTTCCGTCTTGGAGTCGACTGTTTTAGGAAAACGGAGAATCCAGTATGAAGAAGAAGTGGCCCACGATGGCCGCAACTATGATGTATGGTTCGACTATATACGACTAGAAGAAGGAGCCCTGCGGACTCTGGCAGATGAGGGTGGATCAAAAGAGGAGGAGTACGCTGCGGTTGAGCGGGTTCGGGAGGTGTACGAGCGTGCTGTGTCCCATGTTCCTCCTGGACAAGAAAAACGACATTGGCGACGGTACATCTTCCTATGGCTAGATTATGCGCTGTTTGAAGAGATAGATTCAAAGGTATGGTCTTCCAAGTCCACGTATCTTGTTTCTTAACACTGGTTTCCAGGACTACGAACGCGCTCGGCAGGTCTATCGAACAGCACTCAACCTTGTTCCGCATAAACAATTTACATTTGCCAAATTATGGTGCATGGCTGCGCGTTTTGAAGTGCGCCAGCTTGACCTTCCTGCAGCCCGCAGGATACTGGGCAACGGAATCGGGATGTGTCCAAAAGAGGCACTCTTCAAGGGCTACATTCAGCTTGAGATGGACGTACGTCGAAGGACATCTTGTTTCTATCTCTACGTGCGCTGACTGATGGCCAGTTACGGGAGTTCGATCGAGTTCGTGCACTCTACGAGAAATACCTGGAGGTGAGCTTCAGCGCTACAGAAACATATCGCGCTTCACCACAACTCTTGGATAGTATGACCCAACGAATTCTGCTGCATGGATCAAATATGCAGAGCTCGAAACGGCCTTGGAGGACTTTACTCGCGCAGAAGCTATCTTTGAACTTGGTGTCTCTCAGTCTTCGCTCTCGATGCCCGAAATCCTGTGGAAAGCATACATCGATTTCGAAGTCGACGAACAGGGTGACCGAGAGAAGGCACGTTCGTTATACGAACGCCTCATTTCGTTGAGCGGCCACCACAAAGTATGGATTTCGTACGCGGAATTTGAAGGTTCCAGCATACCACTTCCTAGGGCGATGAGGGAGGAGGAAGAGGAGAATGAAGATACGGAGCCGCGGGTGGTCGTTGGAGATCTCGTTCTCGCTCGGCAGGTGTTTGAACGTGGCTATAAAGATCTTAGGAGCAAGGGGCTCAAAGCTGAGGTAGGCTTGCATCCACTAGACTCAGATGAAGTGTAACTGGTATTTGCAGCGGGTCGCTCTGCTCGAGGCATGGAAAGCATTCGAGGAAGCCAATGGCACCGAGGCCGACGTGGCTAAGGTGCAAGGCATGATGCCAATAGTTGGCAGAAAACAACACGTCGACAAGGAAACAGGTCAGGTCGTAGAAGGTGAGATTCTTCACCTCTTTTCGCTCGGACGTGTAGGTAATGGTATGCTAGATTGGGAGCTTGTATTTGCCGACGACGAGCGGGAAGTCAACCCGGCGTCTTTCAAGTTCTTGCAAATGGCCCATGCATGGGCGAATGCTCGAGGCAAAAAAGGCGGAGGGTCTACTGTACTATCCGGTTTTGTTGCTGCCGCTAAACCGGACGTGAGTGATGGTCCTGTGCGAAGTTCGTCAAGATCCCAAGACGTGGCGATGCGCGAGCAAGAGGATGAGGAAGGTAGTGACGTTGCTAGCTCGGATGGTGACACTGAATAAGTTGTTACACCCTGTAATTTCGACTCGGAGGTGCCAGATCTACAGTCTGACTCAGTCTGTCTGATCCACATGATCGATTCCATTCGTTCTCGCGGTTATACTTATACTGTGCCTTGTGCCAGTGAGACCTGGGAGTGTTACCGCTGTCGTGGGATCCTACGGAAGTTCCGCGTAACTCAACCGCTTCAGTTGAACTTGCAGCGACTCGGACAGGTTGCACCTGAGTTGCTAGCAACCCCTTCCTGACCATCACAATGGCATCTTCTGCGGCATATAACTTTGATGAATCTAAACTACTCTGGACACCTGTGCAGCCTGGCCACGCAATCTGCGAAAGGCTGAGGAATGAAATCAACATGAAGCGAGGATTGGAGTTAAGTGCGTCTACTCCGGTGTAGTTATTGCCCCCGAGGTGACTAGTAGTAGCTTTCTGAGCTGAAACCGTGTTGCAGAGGACTACAATGATCTCCATGCCTACTCGGTGTCTAGCTACACTTTCTGGCTTGATTTGTGGGATTTCATGGGTATCATAGCTTCCGTTCCACCTCGGCCGGACCAGGTGCGATACCCTCGCTAGGCTACCTCCAGCACCAGCATTCTGAACTCTTCACGAAAGATAATTGTACCTGGCACAATCCCTGAACGTCCATTTTGGTTCCCCGGCACGTGCCTCAACTATGCAGAAAACCTGCTCTGGAAGGAAGACTCCGCTATTGCTATTACAGCAGCCTATGAGCACGATCTTATCCCTGCCGGGGCTGGTAAAGCTCAATTCAGTGGGGTTAAGCAATACACTTTCCTTGAGCTAAGAGAATTGGTGCGTATCATGGCTGCTGGCATGAAGAGGGCGGGAGTATGCGTTGGCGATCGGGTTGCCGGTACGCTCAGCGAGCCGCCGTTCCATGTCGAATGATAATGACTTGAACTCTCGACTTTGCCACGGGTACATTCATCGCGAGCAGCTATCATCACGAACTCTGTTACCGGAGTCGTGATAGCCCTCGCCGCCGCCTCCATAGGTGCCATATTCTCCAGTACGGCAACAGAAATGGGTACCTCCGGGATCCTTGACAGATACCGCCAAATTCGTCCAAAGATTCTTTTTGCTTCCTCCGAGACAGTTTACGCCGGAAAGACCATCAACATTACCCACAAGATTGCAGACGTGGAGAGGGACTTGACGATGGGCGGACACGGGCTTGAAAAAGCCGTCGTGCTAAGAAGTGAAAAGACTGGTGACCTGGTGCTAGTCCCTAACTGGTGGGTCCAACGTTTCCATGGGACTGATGGCCTTCTGAATACCTTAATCGTTCCCGTGTATGGATAGCCTCACTATTGATGCATTCTTGACCTCACCATCTGCGGCTGAAGACTACCCATTGACATTTGAACAGCTCCCTTTTGATCATCCTTTGTACATACTGTATTCTTCGGGGACCAGTGGTCCTCCGAAATGCATTGTGCATGCCGCTGGGGTGAGTTTCAATCCCACAGATTTCGACTCGGCGTTTAGAACGTGTCTTCGTGGCGTTTCGTAGGGTGCACTCATCAACAGCAAGAAGGACTGCAACGTTGGCTTTGGGATATTACAGACTGACGTATACTTTCAGTATACCACTGTATGTAAATACCCTGGTTGATGATCTGTGGTCTCACCTGAGTTACAGACTGCATGGATGATGTGGCCATTCATGCTCTCGGGTCTTGCATGTGGAGCACGCATTGTATTATACGAAGGCTCTCCGTTTCACCCTGATGTGAGGGAATACCTGAAGTTCATCGATTGGGCGGGGTAAGACATCTCTGCTCCATCTCTTCGCTCGGGTTTGTTACTTTTAATCAATCGTGTAGCGTAACAGTCTTTGGCACCTCGCCACGCTTCCTCTCGGAGCTGCAAGCGCGCAATATCAATCCACTCTCCATTGCTTCATCATCCACACCCTTCGCCGGCCTCCGCGAAATAACAGTGACGGGTGCGGTATTGACAGCTCAACTCATGACCTGGACTCAGAAAGCTTTCGGCGGGAATTTACATATTGGCAGCTCGAGCGGAGGTACAGACGTGTTTTGTGCTTGTTAGTTTCCAACCTCTGTTATCGTTGAGACAAACGCTAATCCCAATGGATGGTACAGTCGTGACATCCGTACTCTCATTCCCTCTCTATGCCGGCGGTGATTTTCTTTCCATGTCAAATTACCCACTTCTGATGATGCCCGGAAACAGAGCTTCAGGGTCCGTCTCTCGGCATAGCGGCCTCCGTCTATTCTCCATCCGGTCAGGCCATCCCCATCAGTTCTTGCACACCTGGAGAACTGGTCATCACTCGCCCACATCCATCAATTCCTCTGTACTTCCTGAATGATACTCCTACGCATGACAAATTCCTCTCGGCCTATTTCCGCTCTTTTCCACCCAGTCGTGATGGTACCCCAGTGTGGCGCCATGGCGATTTTGTTGTCCGTAACCCCGCCACCGGCGGGTTCGTCTTCTTAGGGCGAAGCGATGGGGTTCTTAATCCTAGCGGTGTCCGGTTTGGAAGCGCCGAGATTTATAGGCTTGTCGACGGGGAAACCGCGGGGCTGGAAGCCATAGAAGATGCTCTGTGCGTGGGGCAACGGAGGCCAGGTGAGGAAGACGAAAGAGTGCTCCTATTTTTGAAGATGAAGAAGGGGTACAATGGAAAGCTAGGGAAGGAGTTGAGAGGGAGAATTAGGCGCGTGATCCGTGAAGGCCTGAGCAGGAGGCACGAGCCCGCAGGAATATTCGAAGTGGAAGATATACCTGTAGGGAATCATGTTCCTGACCGACATGGTGAAACTAACTCTTTGTTGCTTCCTGATAGTACACAGTCAACGGCAAGAAGATCGAAATTGCGGTGAAGCAAATCGTCTCAGGTGCAGACGTTGTTCCGAGCGGGACAGTCGCAAACCCGGAGTCATTCAAGTTATACTACAAATACAAAAATTTCGAGGATGTGATGATGCAGGAAGAGGGTGTTGACGTAGGGCATGGGCCAAGGCCCAAGACAAAGTTGTGACCCACGACTGTATTTTCCGTATCCAACTATACCATCATATTCTCAAATTCCGGTATTTCATGGTGTCTCCCCAAGCAATCTACGTAACTCCATATTTCTCGCTTTCTTGATTTGCAGTCGTTCCTGCCACCCGATTATGGATTCTAAGAAGTAGGACTAAGAATCCTCAAACACGAACCTGCAATTTTTGCATAAGCCTCTGCTCTTCAGCCTCCTCCCTTTGATATTCTTCCTGAAAGAAAGTTGGAAAGCATCCAAGGGAAGTGAGGATCCAACTCACATGTAGTTGATCCGAATTGGCCCTCATTGAACTTTCGCCGACAGTGGGAGACCTGTCACGACCATCGTGTACCCTGGGGCGTTTCCTCGGATTGTACAGGTACTCGGAACCTGCTCCGCGATGTGTTACTACTCGCCTCTAGCAAGCGAATGAACTTACCCTCTTCACTGGCATTTCTGGGTCGACTTTGACTCGTGGCATGACTCTGACTCTCGACCATCCTATGTGGCACAGGTCTCCTGATGTGCTCTGCGGCTGAAGCAAGAGATGCTGGCGATGATTCTTTGACGCTAATGTCAAAATGAAAGACGAGCCAAGGGAGCTGAC
>JBBPUP010000128.1:10147-23714 GCA_038094735.1 Exsudoporus floridanus
ACCGCTACTCCAACGCGTGCCCGGCTCGAACGTTGCCACATGCGCCTTCCAGTACAACGGCGTGTTTCATTAACCCTGCTCAATATTGTGTTACAGCTCAAGAGATCTACAACTATCCCCAACCTTGCTCACGCCGAGAAGGGCTTGAGCGCAGCATGCACAAGCCATAAATTCGCAATCAGCTTCACTCGGTCAATCAATTCCTTCAGAGGACCATCCGAGACAGCATCCCAGTGAGCCTGGAAGACGGCGACACAACGCTGGGGATCAGCTCAAATAAGCGTCCGTCCGACTGTACACTTGCCTGTACAGTGTCCCAGCCCAGGATACCGTGGTAAACATTGGGTTTGCCACTGATCGGAGCCCAGCTATCCCCGTAGAACTTGGCAGTCCCCGCAAGCTTCTGGTGAAGTTCTTGAACCAAAGGCTCCAACTGAGCCATCGTATTCCCCTCCTTGAGGGTGAATGTCACAAATTCAGTAATCGGTGCGCCAAGGGCGCCGTTGGTGTTCTCGAACTCGACATAATTAACCGTCGGTTCAGAGCCGAAAGCAAGGCGAGAAGCAGCCGCTGTTTCAGCGTAATCTGCCGTCTTGGTGAATGCATCGTGGGCATCTTTCGTGACCCAGTCTACGACAGGAATGAGGTTTCTGTGCTGGATGACGGGGGGATGAAGTTACCGTTCACCCAGAAGACGATGGAGGGGTCTTCAGTTTCGTAGCCGACGTAAGATCTTGGGTTCATCGATAAGCGCTCTGATACCGCGTGTGATGACAAATTTACCTTCTTAGACCGGATGCTTTGCTGATCTGAGCGAGAGTTCCATCGAGGCTGGCTGAGCCAGACTTGTAGTCTTGGGACGCACTGAAGTAGGAGATTTCAGCGACAGACGGCATGGCGGGAGTGCAGACGGAGGTCCCCGGATGAATGCATTAAATACTGTCCAAATGTAATTGGGAATTTTGCCGCTATTCTTCCGCGGTAGCACATGACGTCACCTGACTGCTATCTTTCAACCACAATGAAACCGGCCAGTCCGTTCACCTCCAAGGATTATACCTCCTTCTTCTTCGCGGGTGAGCTCCATCGTGCAGACCCAGGGTCACTCACCATTTCGCAACAGGTGCGGTATGCTGCACGTAAGCCGTTTCCCCGAGCTTCAAGTATGGGTCTAAGCGTATCCACCGTAGCATCACTCACGGTGCTATGACGCGTGAGTTTCAGACATTGCTTTCCCCAGGCTTGCCGCGCAAATCTTGAATAGCCGTTGATGTTGTGAAGACCCGGATTCAAATTGATCCCGCCTACAAGCACTTGAATATGATATCCGGGACCAGATATGTTATCGCAAAGCAAGGCGCCAAAGCCCTTCTCACAGGATTCGGGCCCACCGCAGTGGGCTACTTCGTTCAGGGTGGCGCTAAATTTTCTGGTTACGAGTATTGGAAAGCGAAATCTGTGGCGTTGGTTGGTTCCGAGAACGCCATCAAGTATCGTACCCTAATCTACCTCGGTTCGGCAAGTGTTGCAGAGTGAATCCCTGTTTACGCTTGAGTACTAGCGTGCTGACCAGTGCTCGTTCTCCAGATTCTTTGCAGATATTTTGCTCACCCCCCTTGAAGCAACAAGAATCAGGCTCGTCTCACAACCAAACTATGCAACTGGCCTTGTTTCTGGTTTAACTCGGCTAGCTCGGGAAGGGGGTTTAAGGGAGTTGTACGCAGGCTTTTTACCGATACTCTGCAAGTTCAGTGCATACGTCGGACTTACCATGCATCGTGCTCACCGTGCGCTCTTCACAGGCAGATTCCCTACGCCATCGGGCAGTTTACTGTGAATGAATTTTGCCATGAAGTCGCCTTCCGTGCCATGTCCGAAGAAACACGGAGGAACCTGTCTGGAGCATCTAAATTCTCCCTCCAGCTGGGTAGTGGAATCATTGCTGGGTTTGCGGCTGCAATCCTTAGCCATGTGAGCCTCGCATTCTCTCGATCGAGCAAGCTAAATTATGTTATTACCCAGCCTGCAGATACTTTGCTCAGCCAGATCAACAAGGGACACGGCCCCGGGGGCTCCATGACCCATAGACTTAGTGTCTTGGCCCGACAAGCAGGCTTCCGCGGGTTGTTTGCCGGATTGGGGCCGAGGATGGCGATGACTGCGGGACTGGTGTCAGGTCAGTTTGTCTTGTACGGAAGCCTGAAGGAAGGTACGGCGCAGCCTCTTCATCTTCGAAAACAATGCCAACCTGATTCCTTCAGCTCTTGGTGCTCCTCCAGGAATAGAGATCCACAAGGAGAAAAATGCAACGGTCTGATATCTTGATACTCGAGAAAAAGATGTCTTTCATAGCGAAGTTTTGTACTCGATAGACATCGTGGCCCAGAGATAAGGAGACACAATTCATCAGTCAATCGGTTCTCTCCCTAAAACCTCCGCGAGTCGAGCTTTGACGCCGGTTTGGTATAAAGCTTCATCACTTGTGAGGTCCCATCTTAAGAATCGTCGTGCGACGTCCTCGGCAACTTGAAGATCCAATCTTTCGTCGTCAGTCATCCTTTCGTCAAGTAGTTTCCCAAGTTCGTGTTTAGCCAGCAGTTCACTCGATTCACCGAAAATGTATCAGTAAGCAGATACCTTGTGGCGTCTGGGAGACCTGCGGTCGATAGGTTACATACCTGACGTATTGGGCCCTGTCCACAATACGACGGGGAAGCCCAAACATCGCCGCACATTGCGCAGCATGAGAAGAAAGCGAGAGACCTGGTGCAACGCTACTGGTGTGTCAACCGCACGTCATTGTTCCGATCGGGTGAACTAGTCACCGATACAAATACATAATCTTCTCGCCAGGTGTTGTTACCCGGGAAAGACTGTTTTCTTGGTGAGAGTTCGAATCGCACACCCCATCGGCGTCGAGTATATCCCCATTGTTGGATGCGAAAAGAACATTCATGTGAACGAAAGTAATGGGAAACTTGTTTGGGTCAAGCAGATCCTTCCGAAAAACTTCGTGGAAGTGAGATGCAGCGAGTACTTTGGGACAGTCTCTGCCACGGTTTAGGAGGTGCGTCAAGACACCACAAAACAGGCCAGCCCCGTCTGAACATGTTAGAAACATGAGCATAATGATCGCGGTTTCAAAGTGGAGACTAACCTGTGGCTACTGTTCCTTTTCCAAACTCGTCAAGTAAAATCAGGGACTTGGAAGTGCAGTTTCGTAAAGCAAAGGATACTTGATTCAGATCTATCATGAATGCTGACTGGACCTGTTGAGGAGAAAGAGCTGAGTTGATGCGATCCATGAATTTGAAACAATACTTTTGAAACAGATTCTCTAGTCTGTATCCGCGTGAAAACTGCAAAGATTCAGCATTTACAACGACCATGGTCAGTCAGACCAACTTTTATCGACTATTCCCAATGTAGCGGACTCTGCAGGAATGAAACTGCGGGGGCTCGGTAACGGAGTGTTAGCAAATGCTTGACAACTTACCTCCCAATCTATGAAACCAAAGTTGGTGAATTGTTCACCGCAGTTTTGGTACACACCTGTGCCATGTATTGAATTAACGCGACCTGTGATAGAACTTAGCCGTTGACGATCATGCAGTGTAACTGCTGACCTGTTTCAAATACACGCTCTACAAGAGCTACTTGTTAATGATTACTCAGGTGGAATGTGGGAATTGTGCTTACTTTACCACAAGCATTCGCCCCGGTGCAGAGAACTACACTGCCCCATGTAGCCTCAATCTCCACACCTGAACTACTATCGTCCTCGTAACACATTCCGAATCCTACTCCACCGACGAGGCGTGCATCATTGGGAACGAAGGTGTCCAAGATCTGTTCTTGGAGAGGATGTCTAACGCAGGAGCTCAAGTGTATCCCTTGGACGATCTACACATGCATACCTTCCTTGAACGATGTCAATGATAGGATCTTCTACTATTTGAGGACGCCGATAACCAAACACTTTCGCTGCCTCCGCAAACGAGATCAGGCAGTCAAGCTCGGCACAAACATTGGAGGCATCTTCCATAACTGAGCTATAACGAAGAACTTTGTCTAGTAATTCTTGGACGAGTTCGATTTCTCGGTCTACGCACTCAGCCTTGAATAATCTGCAGGGAAACGAACCATACCGACTATTGCTGGATGTAGATCTCCGATGTGGTTATCCATGTCTACGAAGAGCTATCAGAATCATGTACAAGAACCCTGAGATTTCGTACCTTGCATTTCCTTTGATTTGAAGTAGACATGGAACCTGCGGGCGACTGAGACTGATGAGGAAATGAACGGGAACTCAAAGACTCACTCCGAGGAGAACTGGAGCATCGAATCAGTTATCTTTGGACAAAAAATCTCGTCAGATTTTACCTGGAAATTCCATCCATCCAATACTTTAATTCCTGTCTCTGTCTGCCACTCCTCGCGCATCGGTACAGTGATAAGAAAGCCTTTTGAACGATGATTAGCAATATCTACCACATGACGAAATGGCATATGCGGACCAAGTTGAGGAAAGTACACGACGTTCAAAGATTCGGCATAATCCACAGGAACAGTTTGAGATATTTGCTCGGCCACTTTTGACTGCTTCCCGTCAATGCCTATTGTTAGATGTAAGCTGCGTTGGGTTAACTGACGAGGACAGAATCAATCCCCCGGTAGACATGCTTCCGTTTGTCTAGTTCTTCGTCGACGTGTGGCCGAACACACAACCGAGCCACCTCAGTTGACTCTTCCCAGTCGATCTATCAACATTAAAGTGAGGATCCAAATGGCAATTAAAACAAAAATCTAACAATATTGTTGACCATATTGCCAACCTCCTTGAAAGAAGCCACGTCCAGCACCTTCATGAGCTACAAATTTTCAGAACCTACAGGACTGTTGGCTGTGACGAATACTTACGCTTATCACAATATCAACATGTCTACCTTGATGTAATTCCGCCAGTGCATCACGAATCATTGCAGAGTGGTAGGTAAACTACGAGCAGCTTACAACAGGTCAATATCCCGAGAGAGACAGAAGAGACGGACCTTCACTAATGCTTGCCAATCGGTGACCATTCCTTTCCCGGATCTCAGCACCCTCAAGGTTCTGGGAATGTTCGCTATGCCTTTCAGTTGACTCTGTAACGCCCCGACCGCTGGCAGGTTCTCGGTACGCAAGAAACATTCTACCGCGTCATGTCGTGCTTTAAGTACATGGGGTGATAACGATGGACGTGTAAACCATGTGCGAAGCAGCGAGCGGCCCAAGGCAGTCCGAGTAGTATTCAATACGCCTAAAGCCCAAGTCAGGTGAGTGAGGACAACAATGATAAATATGGGTAGACCAAATAACGATAATCCTTCTTTCGTTTGGTCAGAGTGGGTAGTAGCATGGCTTTCGCTCTCAAAAATCTGCAAGGAGCTTACAGAAGAGAATCAACAATATTTGCGTAAAATCGTAATAGGGCTTACCAAAGAGTATCTGCATTGATGTGCATTACCTGGTCACTACGGACGTTAGGCAAGGCGAACAGCACAAAGAAAGTAGCATACAGTGCCAAGACCTCGATACCACAGACATCTAACTCCATTGTCTCATCAACATCGCCATGTTCCCCTGTTGCTCGTTCGCGAACAAGAAAGTCGAGAAGTGCTCCCACTGAGGATATCTACACACGATGAGACTTCTTGAATCACATTGTTTGTTACGTGACTCACACAAAGTGGAGCTGACTCCAGTGAAGCGAAATTTGCCAAGCGTATGGCAGCGTTCCACTGTTCCATCGCAGGATCTCCGGTGGCCACTCTTCTTTTTGCCATGAAATCATACGCACTCCTTATTCCAACGGCGGAAGAAACGTCGGACACGTCTTCGTTGAAATTCAAGTCACAGTCCAAGCGAGTTAGGAGGTTCAATGACAATAGCTTGTTCCGACCTTTGCTAGGAACAAATTCTTTGTGAGGTCTGATCTGGAAAACACCACCGGAAGCTTCCGCTACCCAAAATCAGAGTAAACGTCCTTATATGCGCCCTGAGCAGAGGGGCTTACCGTGGTTTTGCAATACTGAGATGAAGTTGTCATCCGCCTTTGAGCTAGTGAACATAATGCCCGGATCCGAATGTTCCAGTACTGTGAGAGTTCAAATTTTAACCCCGAGAAACAAAATTCAACACCACCAACTCATTTTCGTCAAATCATAATGGACGCCTTCTTGGGTGTCTTCGAGCACGTACAGGACACATTTGAAGGGATCGTAGTATGCGCAGCCGATACGACCACTGACACAAAAGTGAGACGCGACACAATAAAACACGCCCAACTCACTGTTGACAGAAGATGCTCAAACAAATCTACAAGGTAGTCAAATAGAAAGGAGTGAGTAGCGGGAGTTATGACGTTACCTTCGCCGGCTCGGACGAATCGGAGTTCGACGGGTCACGCTCGCCCTGCGAACCCGGCGATGGGCTATCCCACCTGACGCGTTTTGCACTCGTCCCAACTTCGAGACCGTGATTTCCCTGACTTTCCTCGCTCTGAGGTTCGTCCACTGGCGTCGAGTCATGAAGCGTGGAACTTGGACGTTTCAACCCAGACCTGCGCGGCATTCTGATTACCTGGAAAGAAGGTAAGGTACCATTCAAAGCGTACGCGATAATAAAGATTCGAGGAAGAGGACACGTGATCGCGTGTCGTAACAGGAAAGGGATACACGGGTTCCTCCTCGAGCAGCAAGTATAAGATGCCAGATGATGCATTTATTATAATATCAGGGGCATGAGTCTATGGGACAACAAGATTTTACTTTTTCACTCGCAAGAGTTCCTTTGTGTCCTCCCCAGTGACTAACAAACGATCAGTCGGAAACACACACATCATTATCAGATCAAATGCATACCATTTAATAGCAAGCTTTGAGCATCGAGCATGACGCGGTTTCCAGAAGTAGCCAGAACGCTCGCAATATCACGAGCGGCCTCCAGACGCCGAAGTTCCAGGAAACCTTTATTTGCCCGCATTGCTTCCCCAATTAGCTCTGCACTGCGTGCTTCACCCTGAGCGCGGACGATGATAGACTAGTGGTAGTCATTGAGTAAAAAATCGACAATCAAAGTATCGCTACTCGCCTGTTTTTCTTGTATGGCTTGATCGACCAAGAACGCAGCCCGAAGTGCTGTTTGTTGTGCAACCTTGGTAAAGCAGATCGCGATCAAGCACAACTCCGGCGGATTATCATAGGGAACTGACTTGTTTTGCTTCGACGGCATGGGTGAATTCGGGGGAGAACGCAACATGCGTGATGGAGACGTCGTCCAGCACAACGTTGAACCGCAGAGCCCGGGTCGTGAGATTCTCGCGGATCAACCGCGATACCTAACACGGCACAATTAGCGAACCTCTATACAAAAGTTTATATGCATCATTCACCATTTCACGTTGAGTGATCAACTGGCTAGCATTGAATTGGGCAACTACACTTTTGAGAACTTCGTTGACGATGGAAGGTAGTACACGCTCGTCATAGTCCTTCCCAAGTTCACGGTAAATCTTGGGCAATGCCGAGGTGGATGGTCTTGACAATACTCTGCAAGTAATATTCACCATCTGCAGATCTGATGTGCTTCAGGGAAATGATTGTCACTAATACGAAAAAACGAACCTTTCGTCCCGGTCAAACTTGCAACACTCCGGGGTTTGGCACGGATGTCGAAAACGATTGGCGTCTCGAACCAAGGTAGCTGGAAGAACTGAATGACCACGAAATACACTACGACATAGTATACACACCATAAGGTGCGTCCCTTCGTTGTAAATTTCGTCTTTTACACCGTGTAAACTAGACAAGAGTGTATGAGTGAATCGGTTTCCATGTTGACTGATTCTTACCGCGTATACTTGATGGCACGGTGACCACCGTCAACTTTAAACAGTTCCGGCATGATTCTCTGAGGGATTGAGACGAACGCAGCGACGCACCGTTGAACAAACTGGCATTAAGGAGCAGTCCACCACCAATGAGTGCAGCAGCTAGACCACCTCCGGCAAAAAATCGACCAGGCCCGCCAGAGAAACCGCCGCCTCCTTGAGAACCTGCCCGCTGGACCTGCTGCGCGAACCTGCGAAATGCTTCCTGGCTGTTCATGAGCTCGGGGATGAATGGACTTTTGAGCTGCCCGTGTGACGACCAATGTATGTGCCCAGCTGTCACGTGATCACCTCTTTTCCCAGGTGATCTCTCAGGCCGTTTTAGAGCATATCGACTCGGAATCTTTCAATTCGATCTACCAATGTTGCTTCAGGGTGATGCAGCAAGCCGGGTGGTATGCATTCATATGCAGCTGGTTCAGGCCCTAGTTAACACTGCGCTCATAGCTTGGCTGGATATCGGTTGCATGCTGGTGAGTTTTTCCGTATGGGTTAGACTCGAGCAGGGCTGTTCACACCTGGCGATCGTAGGATCATTGTATATTCTCCTCAAATTATAGAAAATTATCAACTGCAAAGTGGAGAGGGCTTATCTCTCCTCTTTGTCTACATATGGCTGCTGGGTGATATGTGCAACCTGTGCGGGGCTGTTCTGGCACACCTGCTCCCCACCATGATCATTCTGGGTGTTTATGCGAGTGCTCGTGGATATGGTGTTTGTGCAGTTAATCTAATATGCCTTTTGGCAGTACACCCTCTGTGACAGCACGCTGCTTCTCCAGGTATATTACTATCGATGGAGGCAGCGTTCTAGGGGGGCTCACCTGCGAGGGGAGAATAGTTCGACGGAGCATTCCTGGCTGCTTGGTGATAATACCCATACGCAGGGGTCAGAGACTCGCCCGACCTCTGTAATAAGGGTGTTTGTGCAGTACGCTGCAGCTGTGGCATTTGTCATTGCCACCGGAGTTGTTGCGTACCTAATCGGCGAGGGAATACAAGGTGAAGAAGATGCCCCTGCATCTCCACCGGATACACCGTTAGAGTGGACGATCCAGGTGATTGGATGGACGAGTGCATTGTTATATCGTGAGTTGGGAGTTGGGTCGATCGTGAATGGACGCTGAACGTGTTCCAGTCGGGGCTCGAGTGCCACAGATATGTGAGTGGAGCGTCGAGAAGGGAACCCGCTACTGACGGTTCGCAGACAAGAACTTCAAGACCAGATGCGAAGGGCTCGCGCCGGGCCTGTTTTTCTTTGCGATCCTGGGGAATGCGACATATTCGTTGTCGATCGTGGTTGTATCGATGGAGCGCAACTACCTAATAAGGAACGCTAGTTGGCTGGCTGGTATGGGCTAGACTGGCTGTGGGACATGTGCTGACGGTCGTTGCAGGAAGCGCGCTGACTATCTTTCTCGATCTGATTGTACGTGTGGTGGAGATTCACAGGTTTCTGGGGTGCTGATGTGTCTTGTCAGGTACTTTGTCAGTTCTTCTATTACGGGTATGTGTCCTTGGATTGATGTCGTGTGGGGCCGCGGGTAGTACGGGTTCGAATTCGATAGATGTTGTACTGCGTGGGAATGAAACGGACGACTTTGCGGCCTCGTTGTCCATCCTCGTGTTCAAGATACTATTTTGCCGTTACACGTTGCTGCCCAAATCACCTCCTGGGGTAAGACATCCCAACATGCGCCAGGCCTCGTGCTCCTCGCTGAGCACCACAGCTCACATTTCGCAGGTACATTCTTATCCGTGCGATGGCCTTCATATACAGAACAACCACCCACTGGATCCTCCTCGTCCCATCCAGGTCATGTTCACCACATCAGCAGGTTTGTCTCTCCCTTTCCCTTGTTCTTCCCTTCTCTTTTCATACCCAACGCACAGACTCCGTCTGATTCAGCTCCATCTCCGGCCTGACAGCCGCTTTGCGCGCCCTACGACAACACGATTATTTAAACGACCCGCGTGCTCCCTCTGCCGTCTAGTCACCTCATCGATCACTCTTCTTCCACGTCACCATGCAATACCCTTCTCTATCTCGTCCCGCTTGTGACGATAATGTTCTCCCTGCACTCCGTCATGGGTCAAAGCTTGCCGACCTACCCGCGTTCGCATCTCGCTCGTCCAGTTCAGTCTCGTCTACTTCCAGCTCTCCGTCTTCCCCTCCGCCACCATACGAAGACGTCCATTTCGTATCTAGGCCTGTCTTTGTCTCCCCTCTCTCTGGCTCTGTCGAGCCCTCCTCGTCCCCCCTGAGCCCTATCGGCGGCTTTGCAATGTCCTGCAACTCCCGAGCGTCGATTTCACACCTCAGAGAAGCACTCAATTCATTGGACACCCAGATGGCTTCTCTACTGACTCAACGCCAAGAACTCGAGTCGCATCTCGAACAAGCAGTCCGTTCACAGTCCCCCATATACCGTGTTCCTGAAGAACTTCTCTCCTCGATCTTTGTCACCGGAGTTTGCCAGTCCGGCGATCAAGATTCGTTGCTGGTATCTAATTTGATGCTCGTATGTCGCTACTGGAGAGACGTGGTCATCAACTCTCCAGAGCTATGGGCTACCATCTGCATCAGTCCCCATGACACTCTTCAAAAGGCACGTCGAAAGTTGGCTCGTTCCAAAGCCGTCCCTCTCGACATCACCGTCAACTTTCCTCCTCGCGCAGAGAATTCGACAGGTGTGATGGAAAACATCATTCGCGCGATGGATCTCCTTCGTCCTGCCCTTTGGCGTGCACGGTCATTCCGTCTCAGTGTACCTAATAGACCCCAGGCACATGCCGCACTTTTGCGCTGTAAAGAAGATGCACCTCTTCTGGAAACGTTGTCGATATGTGTCTTTCATTCCATGCAAGAGGACCACTACTCTTCGCCCTCCCTTCCACTTTTCAATAACCACACCCCGCGTCTCCAGTCGTGTTCTTTCACCTCGTTCAACTTTGGCTGGGATAGAAGGATTGTGTCTGGATTGCGAGTCCTACAACTGGGCGGGTATTGGAATGGTTTCTCTCCATCTGTCGACAAGATTCTCGAGATGCTCCGCGGTTGTCCGCATCTCGAAGAACTTGCTCTTCGCAACATGTCGGATGCCGATCCAGAGGCTTCTGTGCATTCGGAACCGGAGTCTGTGTCCAACAAGGTTGTAAAGCTACCTCGACTCATCAAGGCATCTTTCTATTATGCCGGAAACATGCGCATCCGGATGCTTCTGAGCCAAATATCGTTCCCGGCACTAGAATCACTCGAGTTCTGTTATCTCGACAACTTGACGCCTATCCTTGAATATCTCCGACAACAGTCCCTCACGTCACTTCCTCTCCGCCATCTGCGCATCGAGTCCAGTTTTTTCAACGAATCCAAGTTCGTGATCTTGTTGAAGCGACTGATGTCACTCACGACACTCGAGTTGATTGACATTGAGGATGTGTCGAGTTTCCTCCTCAAGGTACGTCCTTGCTATCTTGGCTTTATGTCAACTAAGTGAACGATTTAGAACCTGTCTGCACCACCCGCTTCGCACCCATGGATCTGCCCTAAGTTGGAGCGTTTAAGCCTCGATGGATGCACAAGCTTGGAATGGGACTCTCTACGCGGGTTGATAGAATCCCGCCTTTCCGGCAAGTCTCCGCAGCTATCTTCTACCTCTATGACAACACTGCGTACTGTGTCAAGTGCGTCAGCTTCTGCGCACGTTCACGCCCTTGGTGCGGGACGGTGTAGTCCGGTCCCTGGTCCTCGTCGCTTGGCATCAATTGACGTGACACATTGTCACCAAATCAACAAGGAGATGGTGCAGTGGCTCAGGACGTATGTCCGTGACGTTTGCTGTGACCCAGCCAAGGGCATCTGGGGGGAACCTGTCCTTTTGTGATACTTGTCGGCGAGCGGTTGGTTTCACTCGTCTACTGAATAAGCTCTGTGACAGTCACATACTTAGACGACGGATGGTGCACTTTCCCTTTTATCCTAACAATCTGTACCTTATTCCCTTGGATATCATGGTTCGTGGCCAAGGCTCTTACGATCTTGTTTATTCGCATCCACGATTGTCCCAACTGTATCGAGTATCCTGTTCGCGTGTATTTATCATTATTGTCAATGTCAAGCTGGATGCAACTCGAGTCTGAATTGTTTTACTCGTTGAGGAATGCCAACATCGTTTTCCGCTTGTCTTCCTCTCTCTTGTGAGCCTTGGCAAACCCCCGCCTCCCTTTTCCAAATGCTGCCTTCTTCCTACGCATTTCTTCCGCAGATCTGATATGAGCGGCCAGGGCAGCCGCGCTATGGGTAACACGTTTTTTGGACTGTTTATAGGGACCTTCTGTTTTCGCTTTGAGACCGATACCCAAACGATCCGCCTTTAGGATAGTCGGCAGAGGCGTCAGTAACGACCTTTGCAGCGATGCAGATTCTTGCCCCGCAGCCTGGGTATGCACCGATCCCTGGATGACGTCATAATCCTCGAGGGCATCTTCAGATGCCTCTGAATCTGAATCCGACCGAGTGAGATCGATAACCTCTCGCGCGTCGTCCTCCACCTTGGTGGATGAGGACGGTCCATCGACGTCCCTCGCACGGGCAACCGACGTCCGTATGGCATGCGCACCCAATCCCTCCCCTTCATTCCAACCGCTCCGCTGCAACATCCCAAACCCTCTATTCGACGGCCCAATATGCAGCCAAACAGGAGGGACATAGCGCCCCTCCGAAGGCAGCGGCGGGGGATCACGCACGAGTAAGTCCGCCAAGGACGGCGCTGGAGAGCTCGGCTTGGTCGACGGCTCCGAGCGCAACACCTTGCTGATGAACCAGTTGTTCTTCGTGATGCTCTCTCGGTGGGGTTTCTGCGCTGGTTTCGCATCATGAGCACTCGGACTGGGTGTGGGTGCGGTGGAGGGCCTCGGTGGATCGGGCGGGGCCTCGCGCGACACCGCGGTCAGTGACCTGTACCACTCTGCAGTCGAGGCGGAAGGTTGGTCAGACGGTTTCGAGGCAGCGGCGGGCGAGGGTGTGTGTAATGGAGCCGCCCACTCGTCATAGGAGATGGTCGCAGGAACAAAGGTGGGTGCTGCACGGGCGCGACGCTGTGCAAAAAACGAGGATTCGGTTTGCCATGGATCAGATTTGTCGTCGACTCGTTGGCCGGTCTGGCGTTCGAGCTCTTCACGGTCCGCGGGATCGTAGTGGGAGCGGATGATATGTGTGACAGTGGCCATCGTTCGGGGCAAGAAGCGACGGGGGGCAACGGTCAAGGCTAATGATTAGTCATGCACATCATATTGTGGCCTCTTGTTCATCTCTAGCAGAGAACTGGCAAGATGGCCGAGCGGTCCAAGGCGTGTGACTCAAGCTTTCCAAAGCTTGCCTGCTGAGGCGGGTTTCTCATCTCCGAATGGAGGCGGGAGTTCGAATCTCCCTCTTGTCAAATATTTTTTACTCGTTACATAACGGCCCAACACGCAACATGTACTATCATTTCATGTGCTAGGCCACCTACCACCCTCAATCCTCATTGTAACACGTACTTCTTCCGTCACCCACAAACTCCGATGAACAAGAAGATTTGGTTGTTACCGTGATCAAAGATCTCATGCCACTGATTTGATCAGAAATACCACACT
>JBBPUP010000128.1:23814-47304 GCA_038094735.1 Exsudoporus floridanus
TACCACCCTCAATCCTCATTGTAACACGTACTTCTTCCGTCACCCACAAACTCCGATGAACAAGAAGATTTGGTTGTTACCGTGATCAAAGATCTCATGCCACTGATTTGATCAGAAATACCACACTAGTGAAGAAGCATGTTCCGAAGGGGCCTCTCATCAGCCGCAGCATTCGATCAAGTCGCCAGGTACCGTTCCTACTCTCACTCGGTCTTGGCCGATGCCCGGCCGGAATTTGCATTTGCAACGCCCGGCTCCATAAACATGTCCGGGCTAGTCGGCAAACTTTCTCTCGTTCTCGATGGCATATCAAAACTCAACCACCAAATTAATATTTTCCTTATCTACATGCGATGATATCAAGAAAGACGGGAGCGATTGCTATATGCCAAGGGTATGATGCTATTATTCGCGAGATGGTATAAAGAAGGATACGGTTATGGGTTACTGATTGGGACATTGCCGGACCCATCATATGAAAATCCTACACGGCACGTCAGACTTGGTCGAAACGGTGTAGGTGTGACTGCATCGTACCAGCAAATTGTGCTTGAACCGTCGACGACAATTGCGAACCGTCAACATAACTATCAATGGGTGCTTCTGTGGTAAATACGGTATCAAAGTTCGACACGTCCTGCACAGCAAGGTCAGTCCCTCAGGAATATATCGTTCCGCGACCTTGGTGAAAAAGCTTACGACTGGACTGGACACACTAGGTTTGAAGGGGGGTTGGATCTTCTTTTGCGAAAGCTTCTTGAAATCAAGGTGCTTCTCGAAGA
The DNA here is from genome assembly GCA_038094735.1 of Exsudoporus floridanus. Lineage (NCBI taxonomy): Eukaryota > Fungi > Basidiomycota > Agaricomycetes > Boletales > Boletaceae > Exsudoporus > Exsudoporus floridanus. Next base: position 24,597 of record JBBPUP010000128.1, read on the forward strand.
AGGGGTGCTTCTTGATTTCCTCAGCTCCATTGACACCGAGACGCCGTGTGGGATCGCGATCAAGAAGGCTCGTTAGGATGCTCCTGGCTTCCGAACCAATTTCAGGTCCGAAGACCAAGGGATCCGTGAGGATCTTCTGATACATCTTGTCAGTTACCTCTGCATGACAGCGACTCAGTCCCATATTGGATCTAGCACGGCCCGTTTGCGTACCATCATAGAAGGGTGGGAGCCCCGAAAGCATCTCGTAAAGCAAAACTCCAAGTGTCCACCAATCGATCACCTTGTCTATGAAAAACGGCTGTCAGGATCAGAGACTTGGGGATAAATATTAGGAGATCTCAACTGTATCCTTGGCCGTTGAGAATCTCGGGGGCAAGGTACTCGGGGGTGCCGCAAAAGGTGTTCGTTGTGTCGGAATCTTTCATGTTGAGCTTGCAGAGACCGAAGTCGCAGAGAGCAATATGGCCAGTGTAGTCCAAAAGAATGTTTTCCGGTTTTAAGTCACTGTGGGAACTCGTAGGATCATATCGAGCGGTAGACACAATTGACGGACCGGTATACGACATCCAGTTCGTGGAGATGTTCGAGGGCAAGAAGTAGCTCGGCGCTGTAGAAACGGGATCGTTCTTCGTTGAAGCGCTGTTCACGCTGCAAGTGATGGAACAATTCTCCGCCGTTGACGAAGCTGGATTGACGCATAAGTTGATATATCGGTGTGAGAGGACTATGGTGCACTGACGCGAGGACTAAATACAGCTTCTGTTCCGATTGGAAGCTAAACTTGAGAGGAACGATGAAAGGGTTGTTGACCCGGGCAAGTACCAGGCGTTCGGCGAGTGTGTGCGTTATCTCTTTCCTGTCAACGATGTGGGCTTTTCTGATAGTTTTTAGGGCGTATATCCGCGTGGTGTCGCGCTTCCTGACTTGCATGACCTATGGGGGGGGAGTGGATTCGAGGGAAAACGAGCGGGTGGTCTGAAACAAGGAGTACCTTCCCAAAGCTTCCCTTTCCGATGACGGTGATGAGCTCGAAATCATCGATAGTCAAGGATTGACCCTTCAAGTTGGTTGGAGATTATGGGAGGGCAAATGTTTCAAGGAATGCTCACGGAGCTCGGCTGATATGCAACGCCAATCTGAATCTTTCCGTTTCCACCTGTGAGATCATACCACTGGTCGTGACCAATGGTGCCGACATTATCAAAGTCGGGGGTAAATTTGATGCCTCCCATGAAGAGGTCGTTGCCCATGTCGTCGGCGAAGCCATCATTGCCTACTTTTGGTTTTTCGGCACGAAGGTAACACTGGATAGATATTTCCGAGTTGCGGGAGACGTCACTAGGGGTATGGTGAGTGGGGAGTGGAGGAATGAGGCAGCACACATACAACTGAGCCTGGTACATGTAGAGTGGTTTTCCGAGGTCACCGCCCAAAGGAGTGATCAGGACCTGGTTTACCTCGAACTCCATGACGAGATAGGGAAGCCACCAGCACTGGGTGCGCTGTATGCTGTCCTTGGCGCTGTGACGCTTTGCAAGACGTTTCTGCATGACACTGGAGGGAGAGACGGACGCAGCAGCCTTTGCCTGCTGGGTGGACAAGGCGGCTTGCACGGCAGGGGGGAGGGGAGTGGCGGTGGGGAGGGAAAGGCCTTCAGCCCAAAGGACGCGGATAGTCAAGAGACCGGTGCGCGAGGTGGGTTTGCCATCTGGGTTTGCGGGGGTGGGGGTGGTTGAGCGGGGAGGCTCGTCAGTGCCGGCGGAGAGGGTGGCGGTGGAGGTTTTCTTTGTGAGCTTTCCCAGACCTTTGAGCATGGTGGATGGAACAGAGCGAGCTCGCTTGCCAGGAACGGACAGTTAATGGCGATCACGTGTGAGGCCAGTCGGTTACGTGGCGACGGCGACAGTGAAACGCACAGCAGGGGAAACCCGGACTGACTCGGCGATGGCGGTGGCATGCTCATATGGCTCGGCGCGCCGAAGCGTACGTGTACGTGTATCAATGTGCCTCGGAGCTCCGGGATTACTACATGTCATTTTGACTCGTCTCCGACGGCAGAGTCATGTAATCCGGATGACCCACCGGGATCCAGTTTCCGGACAGTGTCCTCGATCAAACTATCGTGAGCAAGGCGCATATATTAAGCAATGCTCGTCACACCCCTCTCCGACTGTCCCTCCCCCCCCCTCTCTCCCATCATGCCAGACGACTCTTTCGCCCCCGACAACTCCCCCGCCGTCGACACCAAGCCTCCTCTCAATGCATCTCCCCCTGTATCATTCACGCAGCTTTTCCGGTAACGTCCCCTCCCTCTCTCCGCTCGACGCCCACTCATCCATCCCAGCTATTCCACGCCCTTTGAGCTTGTTATCGATGCCATCGGTATTGTCGCCGCGGCTGCAGCCGGTGCTGCCCAGGTACCCCCCCCCCCCTCCTATCTACCCATCCTCCATCTCACCCCTTCTCATCAGCCCCTCATGAGTCTTCTCTTCGGAAATCTCACACAGGATTTCGTCACCTTTGGTTCTGCCGAAATCGTATATTTCGAGGATGTCAACAATGCAACCGCCGTCCAGCTACTAGACGCCGCTGCAGCACAGTTTCGTAGAAGCGCGGCTTCAGATTCGGTATACCTCGTTTGCATCGGTGCGTCCCTATTCTCTCCTTCCATCTACCCACTCATCTTCTTCCAGGAATCGGCATGTTTGTCTGTACATACATCTACATGCTCGTTTGGGTCTACACTGGCGAAGCAAACGCTAAACGCATTCGTGAGAAATACCTCCAGGCCGTACTCCGTCAGGACATCGCCTACTTCGACACAGTCGGCGCAGGTGAGGTCGCAACCCGCATTCAAACCGACACCCGTATGTCGCCTCCCCCCTCGTCCCCTTCCACCCTCACCCTTCTTTCCACAGATCTCGTACAGCAAGGCATGTCCGAAAAGGTCGCCCTTGTCGTCAACTTCATCAGTTGTTTCCTTACCGGTTTCATCCTTGCTTTTGCCCGCTCCTGGAGACTCGCCCTCGCAATGTCTTCTATCCTTCCTTGCATCGCAATCACCGGCGCTATCATGAACAAATTCATGACAAAGTACATGCAGTTCGTATCCTTCATATTTTCCTCTCCTCCCCCTCCTCATCCTCCCCTTAGGCTTTCTCTCAAGCACATTGCCGAGGGCGGCACACTCGCGGAGGAAGTCATCTCCACCGTACGCACCGCCCACGCCTTCGGCACCCAGAAAATCTTGGCCAGTATCTACGACGAACACATTCAAAGTGCCCTCGCCCTCGATGCCAAATCAGGCATATTCAGTGGAATTGGTTTGGGTGTCTTTTTCTTTGTCATATACTCGGCTTATGCCCTCGGTACGGAGACTTCTCGTATATGTTACTGCACTACTAACTCCCCTCCAGCGTTCCAGTTTGGCACAACCTTGATCAATGAAGGTTACGGTAAGCTCCAACACTTGCTATCCTCATTTTGTTGCGCTCATATTTCTTCCAACAGCAAATGCTAGTGACGTCATAACTGTATTCATGGCTATTTTGATTGGTTCTTTCTCCCTTGCCATGATGGCACCCGAAATGCAAGGTCGGTATTGTATTTGTAGCTTGAACACCATCACTCAATCTGTTACATAGCTGTCACGAATGGTCGAGCCGCGGCCGCAAAGCTGCACGCCACCATTGAGCGCATTCCAGATATCGATTCTTCGGATCCCGGCGGGCTTAAACCGGGCAAGGTTACCGGCGAGATCACCTTCGAGGATGTCAGGTTTAGTTACCCTTCTCGTTCGGGCGTGCCTATCCTCAAAGGCATCAACATCACCTTCACTGCGGGCGAGACCGCAGCTTTGGTCGGCGCTTCTGGTTCCGGTAAATCAACTATAATATCCCTTATCGAACGTTTCTACGATCCTCTGGGCGGTTCTGTCAAACTTGACGGTGTGGATGTCCGCGACTTGAACATCAAATGGTTGCGCTCGCAAATTGGCCTTGTCTCCCAGGAACCCACTCTTTTCGCGACGACCATCAGGGGCAACGTTGCACACGGTTTGATCAACACCCCTCGCGAGCATCTCCCAGAGGGAGAAAAATTCAAGCTCATCAAGGAAGCATGCATCAAAGCCAACGCGGATGGTTTCATTAGCAAGTTACCCAATGGATACGATACGATGGTTGGCGAACGAGGTTTCCTTTTATCTGGTGGTCAGAAGCAGCGTGTTGCGATCGCTCGTGCCATCGTTTCTGATCCTCGAATTTTACTTCTGGATGAAGCAACCTCTGCTCTCGACACGCAGTCCGAGGGAGTTGTGCAGGATGCATTAGATAAGGCTGCTGCAGGTCGCACCACGATTACGATCGCTCATCGTCTGTCCACGATCAAGGACGCTGATTGCATTTACGTCATGGGAGAGGGTCTAGTTTTGGAGAAGGGCACGCATGTGGAACTCTTGGCCGACGGAAACAGTGCTTACTCGCGACTTGTCTATGCTCAGAAACTCCGAGAGGCAAAGGAGATGGACGATGGCGTTAGCACCGCGGCTGTGAGTGCTGAAGTGGACACGGAGAAGGTTGTCGAAGAGGAAGTTTCGCTTCATCGCAAGGAGACCCTACAATCCATTGCCTCTGATCTCGCTCAGAAAAGGAACGACGAAAGAAAACAAAACGAAGTCGACGAGGCCGAGTACGGCATACTCTATCTCTTCACACGGATCGGACTACTTAATCGTGAGGGATTCTGGAGGTATGCCGTTGGCTCAGTGTTTGCTATCAGTGAGCTTGCTTCCTTTGGACGCCTCTTCTCCGGAAGCTGAGTTTGTGAACAGTGTCAGGAGTGGTCTACCCACTATTCGGTATTATTTATGGCAAGTTTCTTTGTTCTGATCCCATCCCGTCGCACATTCATATTTGCTTAGGCCGAGCCATTACTGGGTTCTCTCAGCCCGACCCTTCTGTCCGGCAATACGATGGGAACAGGAACGCGCTATGGTAAGAGAATCCACGCTGCTAGGTTTAAATGTCTGAGTCCGGCCAAGGTTTTTCATCATTGCCATCCTTGCGGCGTTGACCATCGGGCTCCAGAATTATTTATTCTCATCCTCGGCTGCTATTCTTACATCTAAATTGCGTTCTCTCAGCTTCAGGGCGATCCTTCGACAAGATAGTAAGTCTCTTTCCAACGTGCGTGTCGTGTATTACATACCACTCTCAACAGTCGAGTATTTCGACAAGGATGAGAATAGCGTGCGTCGTGATTCTGGGTCGCTACCCTAGCCAAGCCTGAATATTTCCTTGTAGACTGGTTCCCTCACCGCCAATCTGAGTGACAACCCACAGAAGATCAGTGGTTTGGCTGGGATCACCCTTGGAACGTGAGCACAATTTGCATCTTGACAGGCACCTCTAACGGGTATCCAGTATCCTACAGGCCATTGCCACTCTCATTGGCGGCTCGATAATCGGCTTGATCTACGCGTACCAGCCCGCTTTGGTTGGCATGGGTTCGTGATCTCGTTCAGTCTGCTGTGGTGTTGCTGGTCACTGATAATTCCAATGTAGCTTGTATCCCTTTCCTTATATCGACCGGTTACATTCGCTTGGTGAGTTTGGTCTTACTAGATACCTTCTTCATCTGCTAAGTGGTCACAGCGTGTTGTCGTCCTGAAAGACCAACGGAATAAGCGTGCCCACGAGAATTCGGCCCAGCTAGCTTGCGAAGCTGCTGCTTCCATTCGCACGGTCGCCTCCCTCACTCGGGAGGAAGACTGTCTGAGACTATATAGTCAAAGTCTTGAAGAACCTCTTAGACATTCAAATAAGAGTGCAGTATGGAGCAACCTGCTATATGCATTCTCGCAATCATTGTCCCTCTACGTTATTGCCCTTATCTTTTGGTATGGCTCGCAGCTCGTCTCTCGCATGGAAGTCTCTATGACGGGGTTCTTCGTATCTCTTATGGTGCGTTGCTACAGGCTACCGGTTTCATGCGCTAAACCTTCCTCCATAGAGTACAACATTTGGAGCGATACAAGCAGGCAATATCTTCTCCTTTGTGCCTGACATCTCTTCAGCTCGCGGCGCCTCAGCCGCAATCATCAAGCTAATAGACTCCACTCCTGAAATCGATGCCGAGTCCACTGCTGGCAAGACGTTCGAGGGAGAGGACGTTCAGGGCCAGATCCGGATTGAGAATGTGCACTTCCGATACCCGACACGACCCGGAATTCGCGTGCTGCGGGATCTCTCGCTAAAAGTTGAACCTGGTACTTACGTCGCTCTCGTCGGAGCCAGTGGTTGCGGCAAAAGCACAGTGTATGTCCCTTTGAAGTCACTGCTCAAAATTTCCTGATTACCTCTGCAGCATTCAATTGATCGAACGTTTCTATGACCCTCTGGCCGGCCAAATTCTCCTCGATGGTAAACCCATCAATGCATTCAATATTCAGGAGTACCGGAAACAGATTGCACTTGTTTCTCAGGAGCCGGTCGGTACTATGTACTAATGCGTTTTCCGTGATGACTCAAGAGGCTGTTCCCTCCTAGACCTTATATGCTGGCACTGTCCGTTTCAACATCTTACTTGGCGCATCCAAACCAGAATCCGAGGTCACACAGGAAGAAATTGAAGCGGCCTGCCGTGATGCAAATATCTTGGATTTCATCCGGTCATTGCCCGAGTAAGTACACGCGCATTAACTAGGTACATATACTAATGTCGTTACAGTGGCTTTGATACTCAAGTCGGTGGCAAGGGTTCGCAGCTGTCTGGTGGTCAGAAACGTGAGTAGTTGATCTGCGATACGCTTCGACTATGCTAACGGTCACCAGAACGAATCGCCATTGCTCGTGCACTTTTGCGTAATCCAAAGGTCTTATTGTTGGATGAAGCCACGTCTGCGTTGGACTCAAATTCGGAGAAAGTCGTTCAAGAAGCCCTTGACCAAGCTGCCAAGGGTCGCACGACAATCGCTATCGCGCACCGTCTATCTACGATCCAGAACGCTGATTGCATGTGAGTCTTGGTCTTTCTCGGCCACGTCCCCCCACCTGACGATGGCACGTCTAGTTACTTCTTGAAAGAAGGTCGCGTTAGTGAGGCTGGTACTCACGACGAGCTCCTGTCTTTGCACGGAGACTATTATGAATACGTTCAACTTCAGGCGTTGAGCAAGAAGTAAACTTTAATAGGGTCCCTCACAGATAGACTGACTGGCCGGCGGCCCATACGGACCCCTGCCCATATGCACGCAAACTCTGCTCTTTACTAATGTTTCGCATAGTTCCACATCATGTCATATGTAGATGGTGCGCATCGTTATTGGAATTTTATTAGCATCCTTTATACCGAGATTCCACACTAGCTGGTAGCATCTTGTGTACAATACATTCGAATTCTATCCTCCCAGGTTGACCACAATATCTGATGCAGGCAGTGTAGAGAATAAAAACTGATCTGACTCCATGTCAACCAACAGTCGATTCGTTGGATTTCCAGTATTCGGTGACGGGTGACGACCATGAGAATGGGACAACCGTCAATGAGCATGGGCGGACAAGTAGAGCAACCGGATCACACCCAGTGCTAAGCGAGGCTCGTATCGGTCACCCACACCTTCTCCCGGTTGCCATGACGCGATGACCCGTGAACTGCCCGGTACAGATTTAGGGGAGGAAACACGTCCGAACCCACTGCTGCACATAGGTATGGTAGCCAAGTCGGCCATCATTCCATGGCGGTGTGTTCTCGTCCAGAACACCGTTTGATCGACAAGACTACTGAAATGGCACGAATGATCTTGGACAAATGATGTCTCACATGTGATTATAGGGGAGGAGCGCTGTGAGATCTGCGGGGCGTGGGTAGGAAGGAGATTCCGTCACAGTCGCAGCACCCGTGGAAGGACCGACGGGCGAGTCATATCGTACCACCGGGGGACGGAATTTTCTCCTAAGCAGATGGCCCGTTGGAAGAGCGACGTAAAGCACGCGTGTCCGTGACTCGAATGACTCGAAAGGCGCTCACATATAGTGCCGGCGGGATAACAGTTCATGACTTCAGATTTGGGGCGGATTGTTAGCTTGGTGGGACGCGGTGAGATAATCATCACGCCGTTCCGATGAGCACTCGAGATATTCGAGCTCACTTACGGTGGAAGCACGCGGACACTGACGAGCCCGCGAGACGCGGGCAGCAAGCGCATTGGAAGTTGCGGACGTATTTTGGGTGGATGCCTGTACTGCATCGGCCAGGACATTCTCGGATTCGCGCCATGGAGTTGTCCATTTAAAATGCATGATTGCATACAACGGACACGATCCCGGTCATGGGTACAAAAACGACCACTAGGCAAAGTACATCAAATCATTCTTCTTCTTACTTTGCACTGTTCACGAAATTCCATCAGTCGTGGCAGCGAAATCAAGTCCCGTAGACTTACCCTCTGCAATGCCACTCAGGAAGTGCTCATGAGTCAACCTCGTTGCGCCCTCCCGCAGAGCAATCATACCAGCCTCTACACATGTCGCCTTGAGCTGGGCACCATTGAATTCGTCTGTACTACGAGCGAGTTCTTCAAAGTTGACATCAGGACTGACGGTCATCTTGCGAGAGTGGATCTCGAGAATACGGGCTCGGGCTGTCTCATTTGGTAGAGGGAACTCAATCTTGCGATCTAATCGTCCGGAACGGAGGAGGGCGGGGTCGAGAATATCGATACGATTTGTAGCAGCAATAACCTGAACATTCCGCGAGTTCAGGATCAAGTAGTTTCTAAAGGACGACACTTGAGAGACTTGCCTTTATACGTTCGTCACTCGAGAAACCGTCGAGTTGGTTGAGCAGCTCTAACATCGTCCGCTGTACCTCACGGTCTCCACTTTTCTCGGAGTCAAACCGCTTAGTACCAATGGCGTCAAGTTCATCAATGAAGATGATAGCTGGGGCCTTTTCTTTTGCGAGTTCGAAAGCATCACGAACTAGCTTTGCACCGTCACCAATGAACATCTGCACGAGTGAAGGGCCAGCGAGTTTGAGATAACATGCTTTCGTCTGAGCGGCGCAAGCACGAGCAAGAAGAGTCTTTCCAGTACCTAGACGGTGCTCGTATATCAAGAAAAATTTCGGAAAGAATGAACGTACCAGGTGGACCGTACATCAGACAGCCCTTTGGTGGCTTGATACCAAGGGTCTTGAATTTATCTGCCTGCTCCATCGGCAACACGATCGCTTCCACCAACTCTTCGATTTGCTTCTCCAGACCACCAATATCGGTATATGTTTCAGTGGGGCGCTCATCGACCTCCATTGCCTTTACCCGAGAGTCGAATTCTGTCGGAAGTTTATCAAGTATGAGATAAGAGTCCTTGTTGACACCGACGAGGTCGGAAGGTCTGAGTTGTTCGGGTGGAACGAGACCGATGAGTGGAAGGAATACGGTTTGTCGAGTCGATGTCTTTACTACAGCACATTTGCCTTTGCGCATCGAGTCGAGGTCTTGGTTTGCGCCATCCTCTTCGGACTCGGGGTCGACATTCAAGATCTAGGACAACGGGGATGAAAAGGAGAACGGTAAGTATGGAACAGGGCAGGATTACCTCGACGACATTCCCCACGAGGTAGGGAAGAACCTTGTTCTGTTTAATCTTCTCGCCATTATCACGAATCTTTTCTTTCATGACGCTCTGCTCGTGTTGCAGCCGTAGTGTTTCTGATTTCATGACCTACAGTGCATCAATACATTAACCTCGGTTGAGACGCATGACTATGGGGAGAACACGGGCCTTGATATCATTTTCGATGAGGCGTATTCTGGTCAAGATCTCGTCGGTACTCAGCGACAAGATATCCGCGGGGATATCGTCCCAGGTCTCTTCTGGAGGGTGATCTGGGGTTGTGTCCATGGCCGCGGCGTCCTGCGCGGGCTGGGACGCAGTGGCGGCGGACTGTGACTCTGGCTCCTTGTCCTGGAGAGGAATTTCTGGCGGTGGGGGAGGTGCTGAAGACATGCTAGACGTCGTGAAAGATGATGAAGAACGAGTAATGGACGCGTACGCCTCACCGACCGAAAGAGGAAGTGGTGTCGTGTGGCGGTACCCCTTGTTGGCGTCGCACAGGGCGGCGAGCAGCGCAGCCAGGCATGACGAACAAAGATACACCAGCCAGCGCCGACGAGAAAGTGCGCTACGACAAGGTCAAAGACGAGCTCGCAAAGATGCTCATGAAGAAGAGGGCCGCTGACCGTCAGCTAGTAAGTCTTGCTCTCCATCTGCATCCAACATAGACTAACTCGACCAGGCTCAAATCGAACTGTCCATTTACAACCTCGAGACTGGCTATCTCACAGACACCGCATCGACCGGGAACATCATACACGGCTTTGACGGCTACCTCAAACCTACCCAGGGTGCAGCTGCACGACGCAAACACGATATAACCGACGGAGACCGCTGGTTCACGAGCAGCAGCGGAACTTGGTCAAAGGCATGTCCACTCGACTTTGTTTGCTTCCACTAACCTTTTTCGAAACCACAGTCGCTCGACCTGGTGGGCGACGGTGAGGAGTCTACTCCTGCACCGGATGACTTCAAACACCCGACTACTCCTGGTGTCACGACCGTCGTCGTTCCCCCAGCCCCAAGAACCCAGGAGCTTACCGCTGCTCAACAAAAGAAAAATCGCGACCGAGAGTACCAAAGGAGAAAACGAGCGATGCGTAGAAGCGCGGGGACCGTGAGTGACGAAGATGCTCAAAGTGTTGGTACAGGCAGGAGAGCCCTCAAGAGAGCCCGTTTAGCCGACGACGAATAGGTGGTGTTCACTCCACTTTCTTGCACTATCATTATTGTGTTCAAGTGTATCATTGTCAAGTAATATACTAGACCTCATAGCCACCCACGACCGGTCGAGATCTGGCATGTGCGGTCCCCAGTCTGCCCTGCTCCATCGGAGATTTATAGTTCGAAGCTACCGAAGAACTTTTTGACACCCCCTTCATCCATACCACCACCATCAGGATCGACGGCCTCGATACATCGAATGACGGCAATCGTCTGCTTTACTTCCTTCGCGCTGATCCAGATCCTGCCATTCATGCCAACGGCTGCCTCGAGTGGAAAGCGTGAGCCCAGAAAGGGGAGCAAGAAGTGTTTGGGGTCCAGTAAACTGCAGACGTTGACAGTTTCGAGGAATTACATGGGATCCAGTGAAATGCTCACAGTCGACACATCCGCAAACTACATTGGACGATAAATCCACCACTGAGCTCGCCGAAACCTTCTGCTTTGTGTGTTTGAGCGTCGAAACATTCCAGCTCGGGTTCCATGTCCTTGTGTGCGAGGGACACTCGAGCGTAAACCAAAGCACCAACCTACGCAAAGGATTGATTGAATAAGAGAAAGACGGTTTGAGTTGCGTACTTTGAGGTTGGGTTTACTCCTCTTGGTAGCACCTTCGAATGCGAGTCCATCAAGCAGCGCAGGATGTGCGGAGCCAATGTCCACTCGCCATCCCTCCCCGCTGCGACCAAGGACGACGCCGATCACGCTCTCTTGGGGTGCTGGGACGTACTAAATAGCAATGATCGCATGTACATGTCGAGACAGCGCGAAGAAAGCTCACCCGCCGCGCATTACCCTCCACCCACCATCGACTGTTGTTTGCAGAGTGATGAAGCTGCCCTGCGCGCGCCGATATGATGGGCTGACCGTTTGGAGAAACGCGATGGGCTGAGAGCTGTACCAAACCTGGTCCCAGCTTGAGGTTGACGTGTTGTGCTGGGACATGTTCGCCAGGCAGGACGATGGAAGCCATGAGAAAGGGATACCACTCAATCTACAACGACAATGACGACCCCGCTCATGGCAGAATTTCCTGAGCTGTCTCACCTGAGGCACGCCGACCTCGTCTTTGGACATTCCAGATACACGCTGACCTCCCTCGCCGTGCTAGTCGAACCGATCTCGAGAATCTCCTGAATGACCCAGCATACTTTCAAGCCGTCTTTCATTCCCTTCCGAGCGTCAAGTCACTCTATGAATCACAGACAGAGCTAGGAATGGCTAACGAAGCAATCGCCAGTCTGTCTCCAAAATCAACCGTCGTGGCATAACTGAGAACATGCCCTGTAGGATCGAACCTGTCGCTGCAAGACCGACTGTACCAGCTACGTTCTGAGACCAAGGATGCATTTGACCAAGCAAAGTCACTCGAGGCACGATGGAAAGAAGTTGAGCGCGAGCAAAGAGAGGTCTACCAAGTGAGTCCACTACGGATTGACCAGCACGACAATGGTCTGACGTGAATGCAGCGCTTCAGCCCTCAGTTCCTCCTACTGCGCCTCCGGCATGCGACGACGGACCAGGACAACGCGTCTGAAGCACTTGCATCGTCGTTTGTCCAATCCTCTTCATCTTCTGGGGCCAACGACGCCTCGGACGTGGACGACTTTGTCAAGGAATTCAGGGAACTAAGAAAGACGTATCACAAGCGGGTTATGTGGGGAGAGCGATGGTCTGCAGGCCAGGTGATCTGGAGGGATGAATGACTACTTGACTTGTATCGCTACTACTATTTCTTGACGTTGATGGTTTACTCTGTTTATTACACCGAACCCCTCCTTTCCCTCGTCAACACTCAACTTCCGCTCACTGGACTTGATCCGCGCACAGAGCAATTCTACAGGCAAGTCGACGCGAGTCTCAGGCCCCCCTTCACTGCAGACGCCATCTGGGATGTGTTGACGCTCCTGCAAAACGATGTAGCCCTGCATGAACATCCATCCGAGGCGGTATTGCAAGTCGTTCTGGCAAGAGTTGCTTTCGGTCTGTACGCGAATGCTCTCGACCTATACTTGGACGAGGCAAGCACGGCTCAAGACGATGCAGAATGGTGGGCCGAAGTCGAGCAGTCTAACCAGCTCGCCGCCTTGTACCTCCTCCAGAGTAAGCCTGCAATGACACTCATTTCCCCGCCCATGATGGACATTGATCAATTATTAGCTCTCCCGAAACGTATCTGGGGCTTGCTACAGGTTTTACAATCCAATGATGATTCACTTCACCTGTCGACGTTCCAGCACTCCTCTCTCCATGACCTCTTTTCATCCCCACTGCAGCCCAACTTATTCGTGTCTATCCTCTTCCCTCACTTGAAGAGCAACCCTTGTGGCGCGTTAACACCTTTTCGTCCTGTTTTCTATGTGGACCCGCGAAGTTCCGCCTCCACGATTCTCTCCTTTATGCGTAACAGCGTCCGACGGCTCGTAAACGGACTTACGTTCGCCCTGTATTTTCCACTTAGTCTCTCGCGCGACGAGTGCCGTTTGAAGCGACAAGAGCACGAGAGGATTCGAAATGAGAGAGCAGAAGTGCTTGGGAAGCTTATTGGAATGAGACCCGCGCTCATGCGGGCTTTGGCCATCAGGCACGGGGACCCGTCGACCGAAGGTGCACCCAATCCTGACTTTCCCGTCGAGTTCGTGACCGCGCTGGGTTCCGTGACGTCGGTCGAGTTGTCAGAGCAAAACGTACTATCCAATTTCATGGAACTTTCCAAGGCAATCCTCGTCACTCGCAAGAAGGAGCATGCGTCTTATCTCGACGACCAGGATCTTCGTCGACCATCACGGTTAACATTGTTGTGGCCGCGTTTGTTACTTCTTCCGCCTCTGACCCTTTATTGTGTCAAGACTCTGTATGCCTCCCGGACCACGCTGATCGATGTAGCAATGGATGCAGTTGAGACAATGCATAATTTCGTTGCGGGTTGGCTCTTGGAGCCTCTTCGTGAGGTCTTCAGGACTATTCGAACGGGTGGAGAGGAAGGCGTCATTGTTCGTCGCGAAGCAGTATCTGCTGACCTGGACGTATGTTGAATGCTCCCGTCTCGGTCCACAGCTCACTGTATTCTCTGATAGTCTCTCGAGCGTATGGCACTCGCACTAGCTCACGACAAATTAGGCTACACCCAAGCTCAACTGGCCATACTGTCGGATCAGATACGCATGGGAGACTTTACACCTATCCTCGAGATCTACGAAGACGACATCAAACAGCCCTTCAAGTCTGCTGTAGCTGGCACTTTATTAAGGTCGTTGTTCGTGCAAGTGCAAAAAGCAAAGGTCTGCGCAAAAGTTATCTCTGCGAACTCTGAACTGACTGGCAGCCAGGTCGACATTGACCAAGCTTTGACGGGCATTGACAAGTTGCTCAAGTCCCAGGAACTTACGTTTGCATTTGTCGGAGTCGCACCCGCTTTTGCAGTCGTGTATGTAGCCGGAGGGTTCCTCAAGCAACTTGTGTTCGGCGGTCGTAACAAGTATGGCGGCAAACGTCGTCAAATGAGCGTCTGGCTCGCAATGAGGTTTGCATTGTCTGCAGTGACTAGGATGTAAGCTGACGTTAGGGACAGGAGTGTTGAACGCCTGTTGCTTTTCCAACCAAAGACACATCATAGACATGCAGACCAACCGCACGATGTGGAATCTTCCTCGAACTCGATCCCATCGCTGACAATGGGGCTTCTTGTGTTGTCGTTGACTCACCTCCGACAGTATGCAGTCACCTCGTTGCCCGCACGATCACGTCTTCGTGAGGGGTTTCTTGAAGATGTGCAGGACTTGGAGGATCCCAGCCTAGGCCGGTGGGAGAAGCTGAGAGTATTGGAAAGGATGTGGAACAGTTGGGGACGTGAACTTGGGTGGTATGAGATCGGTGGTAGATTGAGGCGGCGGTGAGATTGTACGGAGCACGTGATAGGACGAGTAAGAGAGTATGCTTGTTGTGGTCGAATGCATGTCAGAGTCTTACGGGCACGCCTATCTGACCTCGTACGGATGGTCCGGCTTGGGCACTGGCCTCCGCGACGGCGCCATCGACAAGCCCCTTGCAATCCCACCAAAGAAAAATCTCGGTGGTCTGGGCAAAGACCGCGACGACGCCTTCCCCTTCTGGGACCAGTGCGTGCCATTGATTCCTCCTTACACATCGAGTTTACCCTCATACACACAGTTTATTCACCGCCGCGTCAAAGGCGATCACGATCAAGGTATCGAGCGATGATGAGGACATCAATGACACCGAGGTACCTTGTCTTCGTCCCCACCTCGTCCTTCGTTCGACTCACATTGCTCTCTCAGGATCCCGGGTCTGTAGCCCTTCAGCGCACCACGACCGGCATCATCTCTAACCGGCGGCCCATCTCTGGCACGCCCGCCTCCACATCAGGCAGCACCACCCCAAACCCTGTCCCCGGTCGTCTGTCGCTTCTAGCCACCGCCAAGAGAGAGGCTGCGAAATCCGGTCTATACTCAAGGTTTTTTAGAGGGCCTGTGTTAGGTTCGAATGGCGATCCGCGCGTGGATACCCCATCATCCTCGACTCCTCCATCCCCTGAATCCTTGTCCGTTTCCGCGCATGTATCCGGACACGTTGACGACCGAGACGATATCATCGGTGAAACAAGGAAAAGAAAGAATCAGGAATCGGAAGACAAGGCGGACACAAAAGAAGAGCGGAGAGAGCGCAAAAGATTGAAAAAAGAGCGCAGGGCCGCGAAAGCCCTTAAAAAGGCAGAGAAAGCATTAGCAAGAGAGATGGCCAAGGAGAAAAAGGATCGACTACGTGAGGTGGATCGGAAAGCTCGAAAACACCGGGACAGGAAGTCACGGTCTGGAGATGAGATATCATCACATCTGAAAGAGGCAAGCAAGCAAACCCGAAGATCTGTGGCAGGGTCAAAGAGGGATGATCTGACGCCCGCAAACTGCACACGAAAGAGGTTGGAAGAAGAACCTGGGCCGACAAATAATGGACAGCAGGACACTTCACACAGGCCACCGAGCAGTGTGTCGACGGACGCACTCAACGTCGTTCTCACAACCAAGAAGAAAAAGAGAAAAAGGAAAGATACCCCACCGTAGACACTCTTCTCATGTTGCCATCGAGTCACAATCATAAGCCAGTCGTGCAAATTCATTATTCTACAAGGTCCTGAAAGTGACTGAACAGAGACAAAGTTTGCGGCCGTGTCTTACCGCAAACCAACTGTGATAAGAAATGAATGATGAGTGAGGGACGAGGCATAGTGGAAACTCTCATCCCCGGACACCCCTCCAAGCACTCTGCATTGCGATGCGGCGGGCCTGTCCACCAGCAGTGTCAGTATGAACAATCCGAGAGGCTGTACGTGAGACGCGCACCTGATCTAGGGATATCGAATCTTCTCGCAACTCAACCTTCTGTTTCCCATCGTCGTCCTCATCGTCATCATCTGCGTCGAAACCCACCCTTGTGGTTGGGTTCCTGATTCCTCCAAATGCAGCCTTACCACCTGCCAGCGAAAAAGGCGTCGAAGCGACCGCAGTCCCGAACACGCTTGCGTTTGCTGGTGCGCCGAAAGCCGCAAAATCCGTGACGACTTTGCGCTGTGGAGAGGCAGAGGTGCCAGGCAAGGTACTCGGGGCGGATATAGGCTTGGTCGGCGTTGTTCGTGAGGGAAGATGAGGAGCATAAGAGTACGAATAAGAGCTTCGGTTGGAGGCCTGCCGTGCAAGCAGATATTTGTCCGTGAACCGTGTCCCATATACCTATCGAACAGAGCAGATCAGTACCATCCGTTCAACGAATTGGAGGGAGAATATTTTACGAACTCGCTTGAGCTGGGGTCTGGCCTCAGCCAGTGACGAAGCATGCATGAAGACGGATACGTTGTGCGCCGCCTCTGGCGATTCCTTGTAAATGCTCTCTATCACCACCTTCTTCGTACTCTCGTTCCTGAGTAATAGCTTCTCATGTAGTTCACGAGCCACGTCATCGACGCTCTCGTTGTTGCCCAGTATCCGCTGTGCAACTGCGTGCCCTACCTCGCGTACAAGTCTTTCCATATCAAGATTCTCCAGTACGCTTCCAACGATCGCATGTGATAGAAGGTCGGCAGTGGTTAAGGGGAGCATAAGACCCGAGGTGATGCTCGTGATGGCTTGGTAGAAATCGGTAGCATACTGTGTATGTTAGGGCTGTGGGTCAGCGCCTGTGCCCTTGAATTTGGGTAGAGGGTAAGAAAATGTGCTCACAGAATATCCGCTGAGTGCTGGCTCGCAAGCGACGAAGAACTGAAAAGAAAGTGAGGTCAATATTATGACGCGGGCGAACGGGAGAAGTGCATGTCTCACTAGCGTTATACCACGGCTCGCCATGACACGTACGATCTGCAATGGATCGTTTCCATCGGGTGAACCTTCATCAAAGCCTGAGTGAGCCAAATGCGTCAGGTTGGATTTGGAAACCTATGCAGCCTGGACGGTACCATCGCCGTACTCGCCAATCCCATGAGGAGGTGCATCAGCAATGAGCACCACCATTCTACTCGCATGCTCTCTCCACTCCATGTTCAACGCCTCTGCCAGTGCAGCCGTGACAGCCTCTGGTCCGTCCCCGCCACCAGAAGCATAGAGCCCCGAAAGATCTCTGTGAACCTTGCTAATGTCCGACGAGAAACCAAAGTTCTTGACGACGTATGTATGATCTTGTGGTGGGTGGTCGCGGAATGCCACAAGACCTACACGTAGATCTTCTGGAGATTGGAGACGGCCAGACTCGAAAATGTGGGCGCAAATTTCTTCAATGTTTTTCGTTGCGCTGGAGATGTAGGAACCTTGGCTGCCTGTACAGTCCTGTACGAACACGAGATCGCTAGAATGCCGTATCAACGAGAGTGTACGAGGGGTGGCTTGCCCCTAAATATCAACGCGGACGGCAAGGTGGCGAGAAGGGAACGTACAGCATCTTGCGGCCGTCGTCATAGCGTTGCTGGACCTGCGGAGGAGGCAGGTTGGCGTCAAAGTCCATGTCTTGGTCCATGTCTTGGAAGGATGTATTCTCGTGAGGTTGTCGTTGTACGAAGAGATCGATGGCGGGCTGTCGACGCTGTTTTTTGTAGCCTGCACGACTTCCAGGCGGCGACCTCGAGGCGATTGCGGATCTCAACTATCGGACTTCGGATCTGGTCAAATGCAACGTCTATAGGTTAGAAATGTAAAGTAAATCGATCCATGTCCATTAACCATCTCTTCTACCCAACAGCCACGTAGCCCATGGTGACGTCCATCCAGGCAGAATAGGCCCACCCGGCTTCAGCAAACTGCGGTACAACATCACCAACCCTGCGCTGACCCCTCCCAACAGCGCAGTCACCGTCACGTACATTCGGAGCCGCTCAGACGCCGTCAATGCACGGTCTGGCCCTCCTGGTATTGCCGTGTGACTAAAGCACAGGTCAACTGATCACCCCTAACGCGGTTCGTAGGAATCACTCACGGGTTCATCGCAATACTGCACATCACGTGGAAGACGTCCGCTATTTGCCCCGTTTTAATACTCACGGCAACTGGCACTCGAAGGCCCAACCGGCGGCAGTAGACGTCAGGTTGTACCTCATGCCGCTTGTCTTTATGTCAGTATCGGCCAAGAAGCAAGGTCCAAAGCACTCACCTGCTGCGCGAGGTCTAGGTCGGATTTCGTGGCAACGAACAACGTGGGTATGTGGTCCAGGTTATATTGTTGCTTCAGAGCACGTGTCAGACCACGAACAAATACTAACGCATATCACATACCCGCAGATTACTTATGTGCGAGAATGAATTGGTATCACTCGAGTCATGGACATAAATGATGAGATCGGCGAGGTCCATCTTCTTCGATGACCGTACAGTTTCAGCTTCGTACTTTGACCCAAACTCCTGCAGCTGTAAAGAGTTCGGTCAAATTTCCGTATCATTCTGCAGAACGTTATACCCACCACGAGATACTTTTCAGAGCCGTCGATTTCCACAGCATTGACAACACTGAACATCTTGGTCGTCGGCTCATACGCTTCCCTAAACGACTTTCCAGCAAAAGCGCGCAGCAATGATGTCTTCCCGGAACCGGCTGCGCCGCAAACGTAGCACAAAAACACGTTTCGCGTGACTTTACCCTTTCTACGGTCGACCTTCCGTGGTCGGGTGGTAAGGAGGGCACTTGTTCGTTGTTCATCTGGATATCCAAGGTAGGCAAGATATGCAAGAGTGGTTTTGTGATCGAGTAGCGTCGTCATACTAGAAGGGTTACGTGGGACAGGATACTCAAGAATTTCTCCATACACACCTCCACTGAGCTAGCCATCCCTGCAGAGTAACAGCGCCAGTGTCATCCACAAGGGTAGTGTCTGGAAACTTTTGGCTGGCCCAAGGGTTCCCGGGTGAAGTGCTGAATAATTCGTCGAGTTCTACGGTTTTCAGTGCACCATCTCGATCCTGCAAACGATTATAAGCGGAGCTTTGATGGAAAACTTGACAATGGTGTTGCCTTGTCAAATGTCTCAAAGATATCAGTGAAAAACTGGTATCCTTTGGGACTTAGCTCAACAGAGCAATCAGATGGAACGTCGAATCTAAATTGGGACGTCAAAACAATGCACAATCCCACATATCAGACTGACCTAGGAAGTAAGAATGATTCAGTAAGCTTCAAATCTTCGCCATATCCAAATTTTCGAAGGACAGTCCATGTGGTCTCGAGACGTCCACGTTGTATGAAGATGGTGTGGAGGTATAGAAAGCCGGCTTCGGTAAGACCATTATCACGGACACCACCTTCAGCGTGTTCGCGCACCATGTCTTTGATGCCTTCCAGCTCCTGCGATTGCAAAGGTGCATCAAAGCATTTGCGCTACAACAGAATAAAGCTACCGTGTGATCACTTGAAAAAAATGATGCTGAACCAACCTGGAACTCGTTCAACTCTGTAGCGTCCAGAGCTCCGTCCTTGTTTGTGTCGCAAAGTTTGAATATGCGTTTCAAGGCGCTAACACATGCAGGTTTGAGGACCTAAGATTATTGAGGGCTGGAAAAAGAAGCTGGAGGAGGGTGAGGTGACGCACATGTTCTCTCGAGTCGTAGAGAGGAGCAGTAGGATGGAGGACAGCCTTCTGTGCGAAGTAGAAGACTTCGGAAACGTTTAGCGACATCTTAGCTGAACACTCTACGCAAGTCTCGACTTCCTGGGGAGAGGTTTGTGTTAAGCCAGAGAGGAAGGAAGGTAGCTTGCCTTGAAGTCGTTCATGATAGGTACTATCTCATCCTCAAGAGCTTCATTCGTCACCTCTCCACCCCGTAGGTCGATCTTGTTTCCGACGAGTATGACAGGCACCTAGGATGCGGTGAGGAGCGCATTGCGAAGGGGGCAAAGGGACAGACATTGACGCCGAGTTGGCGGAAATGAGGGAGCCAAAACGTGGGTATACGGTCAAAGGAGTTTGGGTTGTCGATGGCGTATACGACACATATGACGTGTGCCTTTCGTATTTCTAGTTCGAGATGTTGTCTGTCCTGTGGACCGGCTTTGTGGCAGATGAAGATGGGAGATGGGAATATGGTGGGTAATACCTACCACCGGAATCGACGATGTGGGTCGTCACGTTCTCTGGGGTGACTTCTGGGGGGATTGTGACCTCCGGCACGACGTGCTGGACCTGGAATGGGTAAGCACAAGAGCGGAAGGCGTGCAAGAAGGACGTGCATGTGCAACAAAAGCTTCCTTGATAAGAGACGTAATAATGGTGCTCTTCCCTACGCCATCTATTTGGGTGGTCAGTGGGGGGCAATGATGGCGAAAACGCGCTCACCGTCGCCGACGAGGAGAATGCGGACATCGTGTCTCATGGCTGACCTGACTTGACTTGTTTAGTCGAATCCGGTGATCCCAGCTGCTAGATTTACGTCAGCACATACTCGTCCTTCCATGACACTGAACACGGACGTGCTCGTCCTCATCTTCGACCACCTCGACCTCGACGACCTGCTCCGTCTTGCTTCCACCTGCAGGCTCTTCAATATCCTGGTATGTCTCGAGGCAACTGCCATCTCGTCGCTCATCATCTCCAGCCAGGTACATGACTTTGGCTGGTCCACATTCCTTAGAAACAACCAGAGACATTCCCTCACCCTCCATTCTTCGCGTTCCCGATGGTCACCCTTCGCACAGGTTCGCTACAACACTCTCTCAGACAGAGCCTGGTCGCGTGCCAACTTCGTCGCACGCCCCCTCTCACGTCCGTGGCACGGAACACTACAACCTACTATCGCCCTGTCCATTTCCACGTTATCAGTCGCTGCGGGTCGTGTCCTCTATTCCTATGCCGTACATGCCACCTCTGATGCGTCTCCTTCTCGCATTGTCTTCGAGCGCTCATATGCCTTCATTCTTGGTCGCGCCACTGTCCAACCCGACATCACTAGCATCGCATATCTCCCTGATGCCGGTCAAGATCGTACAGTATTTCTCGGCTTCGAGGACGGCTCTGTCGAACAGGTCTGCCTTCCTACCAATCAGGGACCACGCCACAGACAGCATATCGACATCGAACGCACACCACAAAGTGCTCTCCAACACCACGGTAAAAACATCGTGCAGAGCATATGCTGCTCCTCACATACACTTCTCTCCCTCTCCCAATGGGGTTCAGTCTCCCTCACTAACCTCGTCTCTGATACTCCGTCTTCCACGTCCGTCAACTTGGGCACAAGGAGTTGGACGAGCCACCTTTCCATGTCTTCCTCCTCGCCATACGCCGTATTCGGCACTACATCCCGTGCACCTCTTTCCCTTTACTACGTAGCCCCCAACGGTTTTTCCCCGACCCCGTCGATCATCCTCCAGTCTCCGAAGAACCGCCCCTCAGCGGTGTATGGCATCACGTGCCCTCCGCCCTCTTCCCCTCTCGGTCCTTCCGAGCAAATTGTCGTCTCGGGCTGGTACGACGGCTCGGTCCATATATACGATCTCCGTGTCCCCCACCATTCACAACGCCTCCAAACCTCGTCGTCTTCACCACCAATCCTTCTCCCCGTCCTTACACTGCAAGATCCCTGGTCACCTGAACCAGTATATGCCGTCTCTTGCGGTGGCGGCAATGCTAGTTTTGTTACCGCCGGAACGGCCCGCCATAGCGTCGTCGCCTTCTGGGATGTCCGTCAGCCATCGCAGGGCTGGAGCGTGTATGCTCCCGGAAACGATCCATCCCCTGTATATTCGGTCGTTCTCGAGGGCTCGAGACTCTTCGGCGCGACTCAGAGTCGGCCGTTCGTCTATGATTTTGGCCCTGGGGTAACGAGGGATACGTACCCTTCGATCGCTTCCACTGGTCTGAACGCTGTCAGCGGTAGAAGAGGGACCACGGAGGACAGGTTGATACTTGAGAGAAATGGAATCGGGTATCATGTCTCAAAGTACTTCCACCGTCGAACAGGAATTTTTTGAATCAATTGAAGCTAGCATCCATTGGCCACTGCTCGGGCGATCGAATCATGTAGCTGCTGCCGTGTGCTGAATTCGCAAGTATAACGAGCCCGCGCTCATAAGTTGACGCCATGTTGGCTCAATACCATATATCTAGCGCTTACTATTTCCCGTGCAACCAATCGCTTGTCATTGGACATGTCCCACTTGTGGTGCATGCACAATGGGGACAACTCTCAACTCGCCCCCCAACGTCCCTCGTACAGGCATCGGCCCTCGAATGGGCTCCTTGCCGCTGCTTTGCCGCCTTTGTCTGCCGTCGATGAATGTAATTCGCGCCTGTAGTCGGACCATCAGCCGTCAAGGGGTATTCTCGAAGAAACGAAGACAACGACTTGCCCTTCCCTCCCCTCTCTCGATCCTAACCC